>BMAV01016091.1:0-172359 GCA_019973955.1 Trichonephila inaurata madagascariensis | reverse complement strand
GAATACTTCTTAAAATTCAAAAATAAATTATTTGAAAAACTATTTTAAAAATTTCATTATTTACACTCATTATAAAAACATTCAAAAGAAAAAAACTTTTTCTGACAGAAAAAAAGTGCCTTTAAGTGTTTTTTCCGCATGTGGCTATAAGCCTCAAACCCCGTGAGTTCTGAGGTAGCTTTCCCATAATTAACTATTCTGGCATTTGGGTTTTTTTCTAATTTTTTCGTTGTAATTTTTAGGCTCCAAGACGAAAAATACATCTTCTTTAAAATATTTTTTATAAAGAAAGCAGAATTTTTTAATTAAAAAAATTTCCCAAATTTTTTAAGTTTTACAATAATTTGTTTTAAATTAACTTGGCAACGTTGGAAAAGGTTAAAAAAATGTTCCAATTTACTTGAAAAATAGTTTTGTAGAAATTGAGATTTTAATAATATATTTAAAGTTAATCCCATGTTAAAAGCATTTATTTTTTAAACAAAATTAATTAATACAGTCAGTAGAGCAATGTTTTGAAATTCCATTTTGACTGAAAACTGATTTTTGACGCCGTCTTTTGTCATTGTTGTAACAATAACAGTGTTACAACAATGCAGACAAATCAAAGTTGGCGCCCAAAATTGATAATTAAAACTGGTTTTAATTAATATCTTTTAAAAACTTTATTTCTTATCACTATATTCGGTAAAAATCCAATGATTTACTTAAATTTAAATCTCTCAAATGATTTATTTTATAAGGCAAAAAACATCACAGATTTTTTTTAAAAAGCAAAATAGTGAGATTAATGAGATTTTTTGGAAAAGCAGAGTTCAAGGGAATTAATTCTTTAATAAAGTTTAATGAATTTCCCCTAACACATATATTGATTTCGGAAATTCGCATGGATTCGTTAATTTCGAATAGAAAATGACAAAATACAACAGAAAAAAAGTTACTATCCGAGTACACTAATGATGTAATATACCTGGAATAGAAATGAATGATTTTGATACTGTTTTTCAAGTAGCTCTGGAAAAAGAGTTATATTCTTCGAAATATTCGTTCCGGGGAACATGTAATTACGTATTCCGTATCCCTACTTTAATTACTTAGTTTTTTTATTAAAATGGATTTATCTTCTCATATACCTGTATTTAGCTTTTAAATTGAATTTTGTATCAGTTTCTTGAATAAAAACCAATTTAAGTTGTTCAATGGTGAAAAAATATTAATGTAGCTTCGCGTAACTTCTGAAACTTAAGATCGTAGTAACTGTGTCAAATATTTTGTAAAAATAATCATTTGATAAATAATTTGGGAAAAACAGCTCCTCTTTAAAATTCCGTAACATTTTTAACTATATTTTTAGTGGGAGAGGAAAAAACTTTTGTTGTGTACATCATTAATAAATTATAGTTTTAAAAAAAATAAAACACGCTTTTATAGTGAATCGAACTAAAAAGTGAAAAAATAATTCTTAATACAAGAATAAAATGATTAACGAGAAAATTAATGTCATTGGGGTAAAAGTCGAGTGCTCTATATTAATTGCTATAATTTCTTAATAGTTCTATTCTTAAATGCTGAGGTAATGTAAAAATGTAGTACAAATCACACCTCACGCTTTTACCACAATGACATTATTTTTCTCGTTAATAATTTTATTCTTATATTAAGAATTATTTTTTTCACTTTTTAGTTCGATTCACTGTAAAAGTGTGTTTTTAGTTGTTTTTTTTAAACTATAATTTATTTTTCATTTTTTACTTCGATCTACAATAAAAGCCTGTGTTTTTCTGTTTTTAAAACTATCATTTATTCTTTGTTGATTTTATCTTGAGTTTGATATATATATATTTGGAGCCAGAATTATGTGGCTGCTGGAATTAGTCTTGCTCTTCAATGGATATTAATTAATGGGTCTGGAAGGTATTTATTCTCTCGGCTTACGGGGCCTCGGATGAGTCCCGTATCCTTTTATTTCATAGATTCCGTCTATAGAGATACAGGTCTAACTAATAAAAGTATGTAAGAAGAAACATTAAATGGCAATCGTATTATCACCTTTTAAACGTGTTGCTTTATCAAAATAAAAAATATATATTTAGCAGTTAGAACATAAATTATTTTTTTTCACATGCGCAAGTCTTTTTTTTTATTATTATTAGTATTTTTATTTTAAGAAAAACTAGACTTATATTATGGAAACGCACCCCCCTAACCTTTGATGCTTTAGGGTTGCACTTTAATCTTTTAGTCACTAAATCTGAAACTGGTTTATGCAATAAGTCGCCAAATCTGGAAGTGGTATGCGGAATAAGTCACCACATCTATAAATCGTATTTCTTATTGTCCTAATCAGGACAATGGAACAAAATTATGAAATTATTGTATTGTCATCGGTCCTTGACAAGTGTGCAAAATAGTGAATTAATCTGACCTTTTTAAGTTGGTAAAAATCGAGTTCAAAGATTCCATTACATATAAGAGTGAAACTTATAAAAGCATATTAAAAAGGATTGTAACTAATTTGATATAGAGGTTTTACGCGCCAAGAGCAGTAATCATGCCAAACACAGCTTGTTTTCGAGTGGCATGGAATCCAAGATGGCGTCCTAGTGGTAAAAAATCGTCAGGAAAATAATTTTAAAGAACTGTTTTGAAATATATTTCAAATAAAGAATTTTGAAATGGATTGAAAATAACCAATATCAATCAATAATTAATATCACTATAATTTAATAATAATAAATATATTATAATAACAATCATATATATTAATAAATATTTTATGTAATATGTAATAATAAAATTATATAATTTAATAGTAATAAATATATATAATAATACTCATATAATAATAATAATTATAAATAGACAACATAATAGTAAAAAAATAATAAGAAACAATATAATAAAAATAATTATTATAAATAAATAATGTAATATAATAATTATTATTATATAAAATAATAATTGTATTTTTTGTATTATATTATAAATAAAATAGTGACATAAAATATATTAAAATTAATAAGTGCTGATAATTTGCAATATTCCCAAAACTGAGAGTTACTTTAATGAACTTCATTGAACTATGAACGTTGAAAAATGCATTATTTAAAAATAACATAAAGTGGAAATGTGCACAAATTAAAAGCACAGACCTCATATTTTTTAAAAAAATATCATTGAACTCACCAATGATATTAAAAATATTCATATTTGAAAATAGCAGAAAATACAACAGAAGACTGAAGCACTTGGCTTGAAGAACAAATGCAATGAAAATAGTTCACCTTTTAAAGAAATCGAATTAAAATTGTCTGAAATTAATAGGGTTACCGCGGGAAAAAAACCCAATAAAAATTATTTCTAATGTACGTCATCCCCATAGCACACAACCACATTACTACACGGTAAAAATATCAGGGTAACCCTATTGAAATGTTATCGTCCATCTTGGTGAACATATGCAACAACTTGGCGCGTAGCATTCCTATATTAAATTAGCACCAAACGATTTAAATACTCCACAAAAACAAATCTTCAAATTAAAGTTGAATTACTAGTCATAATTACTTATCAAGTATTCTTTCACCTGTGTATAATTTTCTTTATTACTCTTTCTTTTTTAAAATATATTTCTTTCTAAATTCGAAGAATCTCTAATTATTTTTTTTCTTTTAGATTGATTTGCTGAGAGATTTGCTTCCATTTTTTCGATGCCATTATGTTTGGTTTTTTTTTTCTTTTATTTGATTCTATTTTTTCCCAAAAATCCTACTTTCATTTTTCGAATTTCTTTTCAAAATATGTAAAGAATTGAAATGAATTGAAAGTTCCAGTTTTGTGTTTTACGATTTAGAAAAAAAAAAATCGTCTTCTTTTTATTTTTGAAAAATTACTTTCTATAATAATACATTTTTTTTTACTTTACAAACACAAAAGAAACTTCTTTTATTTCAGATTTTCCAAAAAGAAGACAAATGCTTCCACATAAAAGAAATTTCAAAGCAGGATAATTTTTGTTCATTTCATTTTTAAAAATTTGTCACTCCATTTAACAAATTACACTTCAAATAATTAGTATTTATGTTCAAATTACTCTGGATTACCTTAAACTTATTAATAAGAAATATTTTACTTCTTTTAAAGGGGATTGGGCATTCATTAAGAGCTTTCATCAAAGTCGTTATGAAAGTGTATTAAAAAATGCCTTTCCATTGTAAAGATGTATAAAGTTAGCAATTTAAAACTGTGAATTTTTTTTAAAGATAGATTTAGTAATACAATGTTATTAATGACTCATTGGAACTTAGCATTCCAAAAAAATTTGAAATTCAGAAGAAATTTGTAAGATTTTTTTAAAGATTTTTTATAATAAAAACAGATTTTTTTCTTGCTTAAAGCATTAAGAAAACTAATAAGTTCTAAATAAAATCAATCTAGTATGTATAATGGTTCATTTCATTTTTTTACAGTTTTTATTATTAATCTCTCACTCTCTATATAATTTATATTACGTTATTTTCAGGAAAAAACTGTTATGTTTTTCTGATTTGCATTTGAATTTCTTTTTGTTATTTAAAACTTTAAAGTTAATGAAAAATTTAATTTGATACCACTTTCTGCTGTTTTTGAAACATTGCAGCTGTACCCAAATTTGTTTTTCCCTTGATGAATAAAATATTTTTAATAGTCAGGCAAAAGTAAATATCCAAACAATTTCAATACTTTGTCATAGAATGCGCCTATATATATTTATATAAACTCTTTTTAAGAAATTCCTATTGAATTAAATATAATTTTACTGGACAAATATTACAAGCTCCAGATTTCGCCGATGCTATCTTTTTCAACAATGTTGTAACAGTATTATTAGAAAATGAAACCGTGACAACGAGATACGATGAACCGTCTTCCATTGTACTTGGCTAGTTCTTGTTTCAGTTCTTGGCTTCTTGACCATTTGATGCCGAGCCTCCCAGTACCGACTGACAACGACGTAAGTCTGGTGTTCATCGAGTCTAGTGCATTTGAGCAGGTGGTCACTATCCATCCTGTCATGGCCGTAGAGCGGACAGGCTTTGTCAGAAGCCAGGCCAAGTCATTGGAGATATACTTCCAGGAAGTCACGTCCGGTGGTTAGTTGAAAGCGGTAAATGGCCTCGGCTCTCTCCAGGTGCCTCGGTGTAGGATCCATTGTGTCCAAGGTCTCCCATGGTTTTCTAAGGCTCTTGGTCTTTTGATGCATGGCAGAACATTTGTCAATATATGTGAATACCATGCCTTTTGGTTTTCTGAAGGCTAAGGGGACTTCCGATTGAGGCAATTCAGCTCTCTGTTTGACTTTTTGGTTGGCTCATTACCATGGGTTCCCAATATGACTTTGACCCACTGTAAGGCCACAGTCCAGCCATATGAATGTGCTTCACAATTTTAGTACTACATCTCTGAATTGTGTGATGCCAGTCAGTTTGGTGTGTTACTGCTTAAGGCGGAAATAGCAGATTGGGAGTCGATGAGGAAATGTTAATCTTCTATTTTTAATTAAGCTTGTTTTATACAATGCTAGTTGAATGATAGAAACGCATGTTATAACAGAAGTTCCGATTTCTTACCTTTAAAAAATAACAATGTGTCTTTAAGAGGTAATAATGTGTATATTCGGAATAAATTAATTTACATGCCAAATTTTGAAGGTTTTCAGATTATTAAAAAGATGATGTGTTTTGTGTGCAAATATGTATACTCCGTCTGCTATATATGGTTGCAGTAGACTAGTTGTCCTGGCCCCAAACTCACAGCTGGCACTCCCTAGCCTTAAATCCTTCCGTTGGCCTGGTGTGTAAATTAGAACAGGGAGATGCCTGCTCAAGTGTCGTCATCGTCACTGGACCGAGTGGTTTAAAATTACTAGGTGTGTTGCCAACAACCTATGTGTCGCTTTTTAGTGCGATGTTAGTAAAAATTCATTCACTCATGTTGTATGTTACGGTAAAAGTGATTATTCCGGTTATTATGTATAATTACCTGTGATTATATATTCATATAACCACCACTAAACTTGGTAAAAGTGATAAATTACTGAATATTTATCACATTCACTGGCTAATTTCTAAAATCCCCAACTCGTATTGGGAATGTAATAAATCCAGATTATTTTGTGGAGTAACGATGACCAAATTAGAAAAAAAATAAATATTTTCAAATAGCATTATGAATTTTTTTTTCTTAAGAAGTAGAAGAACTGTCATAATGACTTTGAATAAAACTTACAATATTTCAATTTAAAAATTTTAATAAAGTTTTCTCTTCGGTATTTTACTTTCAGTGGATATCTTAAAACACATTAATCAAATGATAGCTTAAGTTATTTAATATATGTCGTAAGGTATTGAAAAAAAAACTGATAAAAATTTCTGAAAATAAAGTAAAGCCTAGCGCTTGCTCTTTTAGTAAATACTTTATGTTTCAATTCCTACCATTAGTTTACGTTGTCCCCATATATATATATTGTTAAGTAGATCCGAGGGCTCTGGGATTTTATGGAAAACAATCACAAAGAAACTAAACAGTTCTTTAAGAGCGATACGAATTTATTATCAAAAGTTCAATCCTTTAAATACAGGATTCAGCAGCAATATTCACAGAGTGAATCCCCGAAGGTCTTCCCACCTTCAACAGCAATCAAACACAATCACCAGTGTTTAAAAATACACGTAAGTAAAGATTGTTCACAAGCACAGCCGAGCTCTAATCGCTAGTCAAAACAAACCTCACTACTAGCTGGTTTAATCCAGACTGATTGGTTGCGGCTGGCACTCCAATTTATAAACCCAATGGAAACTTCCAGAAAAATCCGCACGCGTCATTAAGCGTGAACTTAATAGCGATATCCACTACTTTCTAGAAGAATTCAGAGGGTCCCAAACTCGCCAACATGGTCGCCAAAGTGGCGACCAACTTGGTTGAAAAAAATGCCAACTTGGCTCTACCGCCAAGATTCCGCCAAGTTCTTATTGAATCGCCATTATAACGTAAGGGGCGGCATTGCTTGTGAGTAGCGCAATTTTAACATGAAATAAATATAACATAGAGTAATATAAATGCACTAAACACTCAAATACAAATTATTTACACTATTTACACAAAATTTGTAACACTATATATATATATAGGGAGGGATATATATATAGGGATATATATATATATATTTTTTCAATTGTTAATAAAAGACTTTTTATTTATCCATTCACGTTCAAATACATTTTTTTAAACTTGTAGTGGATGACTTTTGATGTTAATACAGTTTTTTCAAATATTAATTCATTAATTTAATTTAATTAATCAATAAATATTAACAAACAAAAATAATAGTCCAGCACCATATATAAAAAGGGAAATCGCTCGTAGTCCCTGTAGCACAATGTATAGCGTATTGGATTTCTAAATTCAAAGATCATAAGTTTGAATCTCACCTGGGATGGCCTAATTTCTGAGAAGAATGTAATTTATTTTTATTATACTTTTTTATCGGAATAATTAAATTTAATTAATGAACAAACAGTAACAAGCAAAAATAATACTCCAGATCCCCATATAAAGGAAGGAGAATGGAAAATTGCTATTAAAAACGCTTTCTATTTTGCCACTTAATATTGTGATTCCGTCATATGTATATACATATTTATATTAATTTTGTAATTATTTAATAAAAGTAACTAAAATAAAATTTTTCTTTGTTGATCTAAGTAGGAATTGACTTAAAAAAAAAATTTTTTTTTATATTACTTGTTATCTAAAAAAACCTGAACTTTGACTTAAGTTATAACTGATATTTCTATATAATTTTTATATCTTGTGAAATAAAATACCTGAATAAAGAAAGCTATTTAGTTATTAGAACTTACACAAAACAGTTTCATGGGAAAAGCAATCTTAATCAATATTTTTAAAAATGCATTTACTGATATTTACTTGTGTAAACTTACTTTTTTATACACGGTACACTATTGCGTCATATAGAATTGCACACTATTTCAGATTTTTTACATTTGCACTTATTAGACTTGCCCTCTCCCTTGAAAACACATCGTTGATATCCCTGAACTCGTCATAGCAGACACTATACAGCTAAGTAAACTGAGCGAATTTTGGAAAAATTATGGACTTTTTTACGTTTTCCATTGAGTTGAGGATTTTATAAACTAACCGGTAAATGTGATAAACATATTCAATAATATATCACATTTATACGGTTTATTGGTGATTATGAATAATAACCGGGGGTAATTATACACAATCATCAATTTATTACATTTACCGTAACACACACACACACACAAGTATATGTAAGGTCTGGACAGTTAAAATTAAAAATTAATTGAATAATAAATAATAACAGAGTGAGAAATCTTTACTACCGCGTAGTGATTTTATGGTAAATATGACTATTTAAGGTAGAACACTGGTATAGATAAGAGAATTATCGAGAAGAGAGACTGGTGACTCCTTTGCTGTGATGATATCTTTTGTTCTATCCAATTAGGCACCAAATGGTCGCCATGTTAGAATAGTGATGCATGAACGATAATAAAACACTGGCACTTGAAAACGACGATTTCCTTTATTTAATAGAAGGCATGAAGCCTGCCATACATATATGTATAATGTTTCGATTTATATAATAAATACCTTTTGAGATTTAAAAGGAAAAAAAAATCACATAAAACGTAATTTTTTTCTAATTGTCGTATATGAATTTTTTTTCGTTTTATGCAGCATTGTGTGATAGGTGGATGTCATTTGTTGATAGTTATATCAAAATAATATGTTGATGTTTCAAAAACTTTAATATATAAAAAAATATCACATAAATATTATAATGAATAAATTCTGTTTTTGGTTGGATTTGAATCTTTTTATGAGGTAATTTGAAACATTGAGTTAAAAGAATGGTTGTGTAATTATTTTGATTTTATATACATTATTTTCATTGTTACATTTTCAATCATATATCATTATTATTATACAAATATATTATTTGTAGTAATAATAACTAAATGCAATATTTTGTTATCTACTTAGAGAGTAAATTTTAATGCTTCTTAGTATTTGATTTTTCTTTGGTATCACTTTGATTGGAAATGGCTTCATCAAGTAATGGTTGAAATGCATTCTATTCTTAACAATCAATTGGACGGATTCATTTAATGATTGTTTGTCTGGTCACTAGATGTAAGAAGTTATTGAAAATGATGATGTGATTCTGTTAGTTGGTATCTAGTTATTATAAATCTTTGTTATTACTCAAACATCAGTTGATATTGCGAACTCATTTGCTCATGTTACGATATATCGTTCAAAGTAGCATTAAATGTTATCAATTACTTTCTATTCGAGTTACATTTCGGTTACTTGAGAAAATTATTGATAAGAAATCTGTATATATTATGAATATATTTATAAAAATAATTATTGGTCAAAGAGAGAGAATAATTGAACTTTAAATTAGGGAATTTAAATCGAAACAACATATTACTATTTGTTTTGATAATATTAACTTGGTATTTGCCCATATTGAAAAGATCGTGTTTTTGCTTTTCACTAATTCAGTACTTTATATTCTAATGGACAGAGATTAACTAAGAAAGCACGGGCATGGCAATGTAACTCTTAGTGTAGTTGCAAATCAATAAACAAGCAATAGTATTGGCAGCATGCTCAACATGAATTAATATACAAATCTGATTAAAAGAATGCACATTGGGTGGTATCACAATTGTTTCTGTACAAAATGTATATTACATGAATGCACTGCTGTACAAAGAAAATACAATACTTACAACAAACTTCATCAATATCATATCAACCATCGTGTGATACGAGAGTACTTGCCATGCTCGGGGAGTCGTACTCGGAAAAAATAATTTAGAAACTAATAAGGCAAATCGTTCCGATCATCTCTCATTATATGGTTGAAAGTTTACTTGTTTGTTGGAGGTCATTGTTAATTAGCAATATGCTTCCAAGGTTAACCATACATTTTCAATGGGATCCAGATCATGAGAGTGTACTAGACTTGCACTATGTACTAGAGCGTACTATGAAAGATATATCTTTGCTTCAAGACAATATTCTACAGCAAGCGCGTGATGACAAGTTGTATTATTATCATCAAATTAAACTTTTTTCTGACACCATCTGGAAAAAGTCAAACATGTGGGAGAAGAATACCATCATTCGATCATCAACCAGTAATAGACCCTTGGTCCATGCTGCTACTGATTCTCGTTTCTTGCGCATACTATAATACTGAAAGTCGAATTTCAGTTCTTTTTTTATATTTCAGCAACAATAAGCATAAACAATTCACGCTTTAATATTTTACGTCTACATTAGGACGATATAACGAAGCAGGTTCCACCAGAGAAAAACCTATCAAGCCACCCATCAACAGTCAAATTGTGTTGATGGCTCCATTGAAATTGGAAGATATGGCGAGATTGAGATATCGACAATATCTCTGTGAAATATGCAAAAACACAGATTTTCTGGCGAGTTTTCGTACTCTTTTGCAAACATAACGCAACAGTTTTATGACACCTTAGAGTTCATGTGGCAGCACGGCTGCATTGCTGAAATAGTAAAAAAAGATAAAATTTTCTTGAAGCTTTGAAGGGATAGGACAAACCTACTCTCCAACCATGTGCTTGCTGCAGATTTGTACAAGATTTATTGGTCAAAATACAAAAGAGTTGCAGCTATCAATAAATGTTAGGCCGCATTTATATTTTTATACATGCTACCTCATGTTGTGGCATTGATTTTCAGACACTGTTAATTTTGTCTTTACTTAATATGTGCCATGTTGAATGAACTTTGGCAAGTACATCTTATAAATTTTGTGGTAGTGGTGGAGTCTTAACAGAGGATATGAGAGTGTTTGAGGAATTGAGGAAGAAGCAGACATGATCATAAAAACAACTACTTTTATTGTATCTTTATCAGTTTACGAAATATGCAATTTTTGTAACTTAAAGCTGGGAGAAATATGAACAATACTATCCTCTAATAGGATAACTAGATTGTCGAAAATATTTATCTGTATTTGAAGCTCCTTGCTATGTTACTTCTCGAAGCCCGATAGTTTGGTGAGCTACAAGTTTGATTACCTCCTTGTGGATTTTACTTCGACTGTTAATCTCTAGATGCACGACTACCAGTCCTAATACTTGGATTTCCCGCTTAACGATCAACTCTTAACCATTAACTCACATACTCAACTAAAGGTACTGAACTAGTAGTTACATTTGTATAAAATCAAGTCATGTCCGGAAAGTGGTTTTTAAACTAAAATCTTATTTCAAGAATATTTTCCTAAATAGAATTAGTAGAACACGAATAGTACCCGTTACAAGGTCTATAGTATCTAATAAGTCTATGGGCGTCATGTCGAATGATGCTACTGGCAGTGGCGCACACAAGGGGGGTCCGGACCCCCCAAAGCCCTTGATTTTTCACGATTGATTGTAATTCTAAGTATATAGTACGTAAAATTTAATTAAGTATTTGTTATTATGATTAATTTTATTAATTAATGCTAATTATTTATTCAGTAGTTAGTTTTTTACTGTGTTTTGTTCCCGAAAATTCGCAAAATCAAAAGGAGTATGATACAAGAATGGTGAACTTTCGACCCCGGACTCCCCCTTGAAAAATTCCTGTGTGCACTACTGACTACTGGTCATTATATAATATCTATGACGGACGAGCTAAGTTCTCTAGATGGCAGCAGGAAGATAATGAGTGTTGTCTTGGGAAAATAGAGAACTGGGAGTGTAATTTACACAAACAGAAGAGCCTCTGTTCGAAGAGTTTCAATTACGCATGCATTGGCCATCACGGTAGCTCTAATAAAGACCAGCAATGATTTGGCATTCTACGAAATTGCTTCCCATAATACTACACTTTAATGGATGAATAATAATGAATGGATGCATACTGATTGACAACAAACAGTCCATTGTGACGCTGATTCCGTTGTTTTCACATATGGATGCAAGACTCATTACTAATGATTATCTTCTACATTACACAGGGATCCATTTTGTCCTTTTTTTTGCACGATCGCAGTCTCTGTTGATGTTGTTGTGGTACTAGGGGGTATCTTGGTGAAGACGTAGAGAGACTATTAGTCTTCGTTCAAGCAACCTGACCAATGCAGCTGTCTGCTAATGGGATTGGCGCATACAAAGTAATGCAGAGAGAGCATTACTTTCCGCATTGTGTCTAGAATAGTGGCAATTAGTGTGCATGATATTTGATGTACCATTCTCTGATCTTCCCTACTTGTAGTCCGTGTATTTCCTCTTGATCCTACTTGTAGACGATGACTTACTTGTACCCAAGTACACCAAAAGTATGAAATTGTAATACCTGTGAAATCAATATGATGTGACGAAATTACCAGTAGCCTTCCTGCAGTCTGACCATGGCTCCTACATAAACATTTTAAATTTCAAGAAGATTATTAAAATCAAAAACACACTGTAGTTAAATAAAAAATTCCTCACTTTGGCTAAAACTTTTAAAATGTTCTTGGTGACTTGGTAAGATTCGTATTCACTGACATCATTGTCGCCGAAATGGCTGGCATTTTAACATTTAACATAGATTAAACAATTTCTTAAATTGCGTTTATGTATCTTGTTTCTTTATGGGTGCAGCTCTTGTTTTGAAGGTGAATGCACTTTTCAGAAGGGATTATACAGATCTCAATAGAAACATATCATTCATAAGAAGAACCAACTTCCATATTTTTATGTGTGCCTATTGTAGTTCCAACCATATTCAAATGGTACTTCATTTCCTCCCATATATTTTCTAAAATTTTTTGTTGAACAGAATTGATTATACTGAAGGGTTTTTTAACCGATATTTTCGGGTTTTTTATGTATGCTATATATACAGCGTTATCTATGCGGGAAATTCAAAGCTATTTTTTATTTAAAAAAAACAAAGCCTTTCTTCGTGGGAAACATGTTCTGAAGAATGCGATCAAAAGTAAAATCATGAAAAAGTCTCAAGTATCGATTAGTTTACTTCAATACTTTTACATTTAAGATCAAGCAAATGACGATTTCGGTAAAACAGACCCTTAAGAATCGTTAAGGAAATACAACTTTATTGCAGGGCGCTTTTGAGTTTAGTCTAGGAGGACTAACGACAACCGTTTTATTTGATGATCAGGTAGCGTGACTACAAAGACAAAACAAAATATTCTGCACTAGTCTACTTCATCTATCTATTTGTGCAAAAACAAGCGTATTTGATAAAGAAATTTTTAGTTAAAAACGTTGAATCAAAGTAATTGCGAAGAAGTGGATAAACACATCATCCTAAGCAAGAAAGGAGTTTTAAGGTAGATAGTGCTTTTATCTTACTCTTTTGAAAAAAGTGCTTTTACGTTTTAAGATGATAATACTTTTGTTTATACCCTGTACACGTAATGGCTACATAATGTAGTTACATCTGAAAAAACATTTCTGTCTTACCATACATTTCTAAAAAATGTTATGAGGTTGCAGTACCAATTTTATTAACCACAGCTATCTAATTTACATGATTTTTTTCATTTGTAGTTGAGGTAACACTTACTTAAAAAAAATTATCTATTCTATACTAAATAATTTATAACTATTAACATTATACGTATAATCAAAATACATAATGCTACTTTCTTTTTGCTGTTTCAACTATTACGACTTTACATTGGTAATATATATACATATCTACTATAAGGGTATGGGCACTATATATAAAAACTCTCATTTTTAACTATTGCAGACAAGGAATCTAGTACAAGCATGCTCTTTTCACTGGATGTAGATCTGATAAGAATGGGTTTTCTGAAATCGGCTAAACTTTATTTAAATTTCCTTTTCGAATTACTATGCCTCCTGACTTGATATTTTATATGCATGTTTCTTTTGTTAAATAAAATTCCGTTAAACACGCCTTTTTTGGAAATCGACTTTCAAGAGGGTTTAAGGGGTTGGGAAAAATAGGCCTTAGATTTAGAAATTTAAATTCTTTTCAATATATATGACAGGCCCCAGGCCTGCTGGTAAAATGAGGAAGGCATCATCTCTATAATAACTTCTTTATTTCGCTTCAATCACATAAAATCCAACATGGCGGCCCTTTGGCGCGCAACCGAGTAGAACATTAACAACCATTTCGACCAGGGGTCACTAGCTAAGCCTTTTCGAGAATGCGTTCTTCTTCGTTAGCGCTCGCTCCACCTTTAAATATGCTTATTTACCCAAAAATTCTTACGCGATGGTAAAGAGTTCGCTCTATTTTTATTTATTACTTACTTAATTTTGACCCTAAACTTTTCAAACTATAACACCTCACTCGAAGCTACGATATATATATATATATATATATCGTAGCTTCGAGTGAGGTGTTATACTTTAATTACTACTTACTGATGACTTTTGTTATGCTATGGACGTAGTAGATGTTGTTGGATTGACGAAGAAAAGTTTTGTAGAATAGTAATCCTTTTTTTATTTACGTGTAAGAGACTGCAAAACACAGGACAAAAAAATCGAAATACAGATGCGTGCAGTTACATTGCGTTGACAATAAACGGAATCAATTTCCCAGCAAACTGAGGTTTATGTACAAAATACCAACCGGAAGTCCCTAAATCATATGACTTCCGTGAAATGCTTCTCTGATTGGTCGACAGATATAGGACAATGTGCTTTACATAACCACTAATAAAAAAGCCCGCTGACCACATAGTTTTGAAGTGTTAAAAGTTACGGTTTAACCCTGCTAAGCCTGTGCTTCTCAAACTTTCAATAGTTGCCACCCAATATTCAATCATAGTTTTCTCTCTCATCGCCACCCCCCCTCCATACTAAAGAAATACATTGAATTAAAAAAACACTATACTTCGACGCTAAAGCTACAATACGACTTCTGCCACTGCCGTATATAAACGTCTTCTTAACTCATCCAAAGCGTTAATTGCCCCGGAAATATATATACGTCTTTCCGAAGTATGATCTTTATTGTGCACTGCTATCCATAAAATTATTCCGAGGGGTTTAGAATGCAATAAAAGGACCTTGACAATGTTTGCAAAGGGTTCACTTATTTCAGAGGATTTGTTCTTTCCCTTTCTTCTCCTCCCTCAATACATCACATACGAGCACCTACGTGGAAAATGGTGGCATTGGGGAGCAAATCGAGTGACTTTTAATTGGCATTTGAGGGCTTAAATATAAGCCGTTAAATTTTTCAAGATAAGTGTTAATTTTGTATACGACAAGCACATGGGGTCACTGATAATTAATAAACTTGTTCTTAACTTAGTAATGGTAAGTTAATTATAAAATACGATGTACAGTACATTTTTTAGTATATTATATCAGAGTAAATATGTATTTTATTTTTTATTATGCCAGAATATATTTTCTTTGTTTACTTTCAGTAAGTAAATAATTTGTTAAACAATCTTTGTTTTAAGTTTTCAATATGCTTGAGCCCCCTTGTAAAGTTATCACGCCCATCTAGGGGAGCGCGCCCCACAGTTTGAGAACGCTGGGTTAAGCTGCTGAACTAGCAGTTGAATTATTATCGAAGCCCTGGAGTGCTCAGGATCGTTACAAATTAAAAAGCCCTTAAGAGAAAATGAACGCGAATTATACATTTGTTTTCATACACTATTATGAAATACTCAGAGAAGCTGGTGTGTAACTTCTAGTATATATATATATATTCGATGGAAAAGTCTTACTATAGTAATAAAACGTCCCCCTATTTTATCTACTTGTTATTTTCGATTCTTTATTTAAAGTGGATCTTATGAGGAAAACATTTTGTGCGTAAGACTTCATTTTAGTACACTTTTATGTTTATAAGCAACATTCATGCCGTAGTAAAAATAACATTAATTTTCAGTGTTTCTCACTTCAATAATGGAAAATCTTTTCTTTAAGTATTTTCTAAATATAGTTGTCCACCTGCCTCGTGGAGGAACTAGACTTTTCTATTTTATTGAAAGAATTTTGAAAAAAATAATACTCCCCAAGAAATGTACATTTTTACATAAGCTACCTTGGGTTATTTCTTTATCTTCTTTTTTATAAGCTTCTTTGCAGTAACTTTTATTTTAATCCAAAGGTAAAATTGCCTGTCACTTTTGGTATGAGTTATTTTTATTTCACAGTGACTAATTCATAAGCAGTTGTGATTTTCAATTTATATTTTGAAAGATATGGGTTTATGAGTAATTTTTATTTACTCAAGCGAAACATTTTTCTCTATATGTCTCATTTTATCTGTTGAGTAAAAGTTTTGCATCGCTGAAAGAAAGTGATTTCTGTTAGTGATTGCTAAGAATGTTCGAAAATATTTCTCTAACATAAAAAACAAACAAACAACAACAGTTTTTTTTTGTTGCTGTAAACGAGCTTATAAAGGACAAACAGGCGATGTGTTACAATATAAAAATGTATTGTTTTTTTGGAAATTAAAGTTCTAATGCTTAAAATTTTATTTAATATTTACCTATTTTCTTTATTTAAAATAAATAAATAACTTTAAAAAATATTATTGGTCATAAATACTGAAACTACATTGTACGCAATAAGTAAATTAAAACTTTTTATAATTATAGTTTTTATTATTTAAAAGTCGATATCACCTTATCTCTCTCTCTCTCTCTCTCTCTATATATATATATATATATAAAAGTGGATACTTGTATATGTGTCCACCCTTTTTTTTTCACTCCAACACCGTTCAATCGATCACTATGAAAATTGACATGTACATATATTCTTTTATGGAGAAGGTTTTTGTGCTATCCTCTTTGCTGCAGCTCAGGTGACACTACAGCATATCAACTTCTGCACTGTTCAATAAGTCGCCAAGTTGCTAACATAGACGCCAAAAAGGATGCCAATTTGTCTCTATCACCAACAGTTCGCTATGTTTCCATTGAATCACTATTTTAATGTAAGGAACGGCGTTGCTTGCGAATATTACAATTTTAACATAAAGTACATAAGAAAGTAATATTAACTAATTACACATCCAGATATAAGTTATTTACACTATTTTAAGCCTTTATTACACAAAATTTGTAGCAACGTGTTACTTTTGCAGAGCAAATATCAGCTTAGGAAGGTGTTTTCAAAAATCGAACCACAGTAGATTTACAGGGCATTATGTAGTTTTAAAAAAATCCCTTTTATCAGCTATTCTACAGACATAAAATTTAGCAAATATGCTTTTTTAGTTCAGCTGAGATATGCAAAAAGCTATTTTTTTGTTTAACTTGCATTTCACGTAAATTTAACTCATGAAAAACTTCTTTATCCTTCAATCTGTATTGTTTAGTTTTTCAATTCACCCGTGAGAAGAACGGGTATACCAGCTAGTTGGTCATAAATACTGAAACTACATTACAAGCAATAAGTAAATTAAAGCTCTTTATAATACTAGTTTTTATAATTCGAAAAAAAAGAACGTTTTCGCCTCATTTTATATAATGTGCCTTATTTTATATAATGTTCTTGTAAAATATTAGATGTATGATATGAATTCAAATGAATGAGTTGAAAGAATATGATTAAAAAATAAATTTAAACATGTTCTTTTTTAAATAAATAAAATAATAATATCAAAATAATTCATATTTCATGGTAATTTGCAACATTATTCACTACATCATGGAAAATAGTAATACATGTTTTACTAATTCTATACATTGCGTATTTCTCTAAACAATGGGAAAATGAACAATTTACTTAATTGTTGCAATTTATTTACTCTTCGTTAATGAGGATAATGGATGGGAAAATTTAATGTCTAGAGTGAAAGCCTATTTATCTTCAAACTTTGCAACGTAATTACCCAAATTAACATCGCAAATTAATTATGAAATTAACCCTAAGCAAGTGCAGAAGCATTGTTTCTAAGCGCACTCATTATCATTAATTTTTGTTGATAAATTGACTAATCATGTCTATCAACAAATCCTACTACATGGAATTATTTAGAATATAAATAATTTACTCCAGTGTTAAATAAAAAATATGGAATTCGATTTTTGAGTAACTAAGAATGA
Organism: Trichonephila inaurata madagascariensis; assembly: GCA_019973955.1. Classification (NCBI taxonomy): domain Eukaryota; kingdom Metazoa; phylum Arthropoda; class Arachnida; order Araneae; family Nephilidae; genus Trichonephila; species Trichonephila inaurata. The sequence continues at coordinate 154,214 of BMAV01016091.1, read as the reverse complement.
ATGAAAAATTCGCGTGGTTAAATCCATCCGGCTGTAGATTAAGAAATAAGTAACTTATATTCTATGTACAACCTCGTAGTTGGGGAGTTGTGATAAATGTACAGAACGATGACTTTTGAAGATGTGAGTAATAAATGCATGTTGAATATTAACTTAACTCTTGAGGCTAAGGAATTAATCTATCTACAGACTCTACTTACAGCAGTGCTTTTCAAACTGTCAATGTGTTTGCGACAGTATTTCAATCATAATTTTCATCACTCTTCCCTACTTACAATAACATTATATTAAATTCATTAATAATATACTTTGACACTAAAGCTACAATATTACCTTAATTATATACCATATAAAAATTATCAAGATAAGTATCAAATTTTGTATATTATAAGCCCGAATGGGTAACTAGTAATTATTAAACTAGTTCTTAAGGTATCCGACTACGCTCGGAACCGTGATTTTAAAAAAGAGCATAAATGGATAATTGTCATGATATTTAGTGTCACTTAGATTAGAATACATGTATGAAATTGTTTTATAAGGACATTTTGACAAAAAAAATTATTTAAATACAATATTTCGGCAAAAAATTAACTTAGAATAACTTTTTTTCCAAATGTTCTCCTTTTGTGAAAAATGCTTCTATTATAATAATATTTTGCTCGTATATAGCTCAAACCTCTGTACAGAGGCTCAACTAGAATTTTTTAAATATATAACTTAGAAGTGGGTTTATCCATATTTTACGACAACAGAGAGAAGCAATTTTAAGAAAAAAACGCGAATAATTATTTAAATGTGAATTTTTCAAAATTTAGTTGAGCCCTGTAAAAGGTCTGAACTATTACAGAAAATATTATTATAATGAAGCATTTTCACAAAGGGAGAACATTTGGGAAAAAAATAAATTCCAAGTTAATTTTTTGCCAAAATATCGTATTCAAATAATTTTTTTTGTCAAAATGTCCTTAAAATAATTTTATACATTAATTCTAATCTAAGTGGCACTAAATATCATGCCAATTATCCTTTTATACGCTTTTTTAAAATCACGGTTCCGAACGTTGTCGGATACCTTAACTTAGTAACGATAAATTAATTATCAAATATATTGTGCAGTACTGATACGTTTATAAGCATATTATATCACTGTAAATGTGTAATTTTTTATTATGTTAGAATGCATTTTGTTTTTCTTCCTTTCAGTAAATGAATAATCTTTTTCGGTATGCTCTTCCCCCCCCACCACGTACGGTTATCACGACCCCTGAAGGGCGTGCCTCACTGTTTCAGAAACTCTGATTGGTTGTTGGGTAGAGCGAGCGAGCGCTTGTGAATAATCTTTTACATAGTACTTGCATTTTAGACATTGATAGTTTTGTCTGAAAGCCTTAGAAGGTGTGAAGGCATTCTGAGTTTTATTCAGTGAATATTACTACTGTGTATTGTATTTCAAGGATTGCTTTTCGACAGTAATTTCCATAGCTCCTGAAGACCTGTCTTGTCGTTGTGACTGATTGCATAAAATTCTCTTGCCCCGATCTACGCAGTTATTTAAATTTTCAACTTGAGAAGTTAAGTGACGTTTCAAAAATATCTATCACATCTTTTTCAATAAGTCTTTTTGAAGTTTGACATTTTTCATCCCTTACAGTAGATATAATGTTTTGCATATAAACCAGCAAATTACTCGTAATATAATCTTCAAGTTTACCTTAATGTAAGATATGATTCATCTCTTATCCTTCAAAAATCCTTGTAAAATATCATTCAATATTTTTAAAGGGTCTCAGGGGTGTTAAATTTCTCTAGAGGTCTGAAAATATAAACAATTTTCAAACAGGTTAATTCTTTTTAAATTTAAATTTAAATGGATCTGAATTTACACATTATTTATAAAAGAATGGGGCTGCAGAAAAGAATAAAATTTTTAAAATATAATAATAATTTTAAAAATCACACGCATAAGCATATGAAAATTATATAATAAATATTAAGTATTTTTTGCGTTGCGCACATTATTTTCTAAAATAGTAGCCTCTGATGTGTATATATAAACCTTTATAGAATTATAAAATGCATCATACTCTTTAAACCCTACTTATTTTTAGTGTTATATATCTTTTGTATTTCAAAATATTTGTAAAATATTGCAATTTTTTAAATATTTTTTAAAAACGCATTTTTTATTTATTAAAATATGTAAGTTTTTATTCTATTTATATGAAAATAAGTACAGTGTAATAAGAATACATTTAACTTTAAAAATCAACTTATAGAGCTAGTAATTAAAGCTAATATTTTAGAAAATAGCATGCGCGACGTAAAACTGAATAAATATTTCTTATCGAAAAGTTTCTTATTTTCATATGCTTATAATTTTTAAAATTATGATTATATTTTAAAAATTTTATTCTTTTCTGAAGCCCCATTCCTTTATAAATAATGTGTAAAAGATTCGAATTATTTAATTTAAATTTAAAAGAATTATACCTGTTTGAAAATTGCTTATATTTTCAGACCTCTAGAGAAATTTAACACCCCTGAGACTTCTTAATATTGGTGGTATTTCTTGAGCTATAATATACAATTCCATTTATAATCATTCTTAATTTTATATAAAAAGGTTTGTTGAAATGTCTTAGACTTCATGTTAGAATTCATGATGGAATTACTGATGATTGGAATATGCATATTTTAACAGGGCTATTCAATTTTCGGAAGGCATTACAGTTAAATTCACATGGCTTCTACTTGAAGCCAAAGTTCAGGCATATTCTCTGCACGAAAAGTGTATAAGAGAGTCTTAGACCTATATAACACCAGACATGCAGAATGCGTGACATATTCAGGAAACTTACAGGCTATGGAAGATTTGGCATTCATTGAAGAAATCTAGTAGATTACGAAAAATATGAAGAGGCACTATTTTGCTAAAATTCAGCTCACAGCTAATAGTGAAGGAAGGGTAGGGCGCCGGGCTCTACAATCTACCTGACGTAGCACCCATTGTTCAGCCTTCCAGAAATTTGGAGTAGGCGGATGTGGAATCACCAGCATTATCCATTTTTCCCCGAATCATAACCCCGGCATTCGTCTAGTGCAGGGGTGTCCAACTCAAATGACCTTGCGAGCTACTTGTAATGCACCCGATAGGGTGCCCCACTTCTACATTATCCTCGTGACCTAGATCTGTGGGAAGGAACGTAGAAGCAGCCATATCGCTTACCTTAATATCTCTTTATGAAGATCTTGACTTAAACAATATACAATAATAATATTAAATTCAAGTGAATCTGGAGTGAAAGAGACACACTATTCGTATTACCAAATAATTGCGTAACCGACCACTATATCTAACTCTACCGACTATTTTTAACTTCAGTAACTATACAGTTCTTAATAACTTGATTTAGCAGGTTTACCGCTATGTGTCTTGGGTAAACAGCAATTCACTTGATACTAACTGACGTGGCTTTTATCCTTGTGGAATGGTATCCACCTTTAACTTGATCGCACAGGTACGGATAGCTTAACTCTTGAACTCGGGATTTTCTCTCACTTTAACTTAACCACTGCCAAAACATAGAACTCGTATCTGCACTTCTCATAGCCATCCCACGTACGCTAAACTTCTACTATTTATAAGATTCCTTATGTGAATATTCACGCGTTTCTCTTCTCGAGTTGGTTGGAAAGAATTGCCATTCTGGCCCCAAAACCCTAGAGGATAATTAGTTGAAATCGCGATGAGCCCGTCAAACACTTTGGAAAAATATTATAATCCGTGCTGCATATATATCTTTGTATTAGATTTGGACCTATTACAAATATTTTTTGAGTGAAAGTTTCAATTGGAATGAATTATTATTACTGTATTCATTATTTTTCATGTATACAAACTAATTTAATAATAGTTACACAATGATTAAATATATCTAGCTCTAGAAATCAGCAGTGCGATTAAGTCATAAGAATGAAACGTGATGCTGCAGGGGGTCGCTACAATGCAACACTGCTCATTTCTAAATACGTACAAAAACAGAAGCAACGTAATAAAGTAGTTATGGGATAAATTTGTTACCAAACATTAAAAACAAAAATACTGCACAAAATAATCCTATTTTGTAAAGTTGCAATGAATCTCGCGGAATATTCAAGGCGGGCCGTCGGTTGGCCACCCCTGGTCTAGTGAGATGGTGAATAAAGCACCCCGAAAGAAAGCGCTCACTTTTGCTGTATCTGAGGAATAGGTACCTTTCTTTGAAGTCTAGATAAAAGCAGGACTCAACAAGAAAAAACACTTCTTGCCAATGAGTATACGATTAGAAATGTTGATGATCCGTTGTTATCAAGGGACTCAAGTACGGAGAATTCTAGTACGTATTCCATAGCACAATGATTGCAACTTACAGCGGGTAGATTATGATGCATTTGTAAACGTGTTTCAATGTTGTTCCAGTGCATAAGAAAATAACCATCCCCCCATGTCGATTAGGTATCTATGGTCTTATTAGTAGTACTTATTACGCAGCCCACTGTTCTAGATTCAAATAATCCGGCCTTTTCTGGTCCATCTGTTTCACAAACGCATGATTGTTGTGGCTTTGCAAAGGTTTAAGTGACGTTTTAACCACACGAAAATCCATCTATCCGGAGACGGATAATCCATCATTTATCCTCTTTTAAACTTTACTAATTGCTTATAGGGCTCTATACATTTTTTTCAAGAACTTCGACTTCAAATCAATCATTTAAAATAATGAAACGATCAATAATGAAATGTGGGGTGCGCCCCCTTAGAGGGGGACAAGATGACTAATACAAGATGACTTAGACACTACAAGATGTGCATGAGTATATCGAAAAATCCAAAAACCAAGGATTTAAAAAAAAAAATTACAGACTTACTGAGAAGAAACAAAACAAAATCTATATATTCGGACATAATAAAAATAAAATACACATCTACACTGATATAATATACTTATAAATGTACGAGTATCAGTACTGCGCGATGTATTTGATAATTAATCTCCCAATACTAAGTGAAGAACAAGTTTAATAATTACTAGTGATTCACGTAGGCTTGTCATATATAAAATTTAATACTTATCTTGATAATTTATATGGTTTAGGATTAAAATCGTATTGTAACTTTTAATGTAGCTTTTTTTTTCAATGTGCATTATTATTGCATTCAATACATTGTTACTGTGTGAAAGGGGGCGCAATGAAAATTAATATTGAAAATTGGGTCGCAAGCATTGAAAGTCTGAGAAGCACTGGTTCATATGTTATGTAAATATATACAATCTATTTCTATATATGTATATTTTATATATATGCATATACATTTATTTTAAGGATGATTTTATTTAAAGTCAAATTTCAATCCTACGAAAAAAAGGAATAGTTTGATAGTTGAAAACCATTTGTTGAATACATTTATTCATATCCAGAATTCAGTGGTATCAGGTAGAAATTCTAATTTTCATTTTTTCTTTTTACTTTTCCCATAAATATAAGCCATTTAGAATTTATCAGATAATTACAAATTCCTGTTTAAATATTGCATGTAATAAGTAAAAATACTCTTTTTCTCGCTGACTTAATAATTATCTAGAATAATATCTGTAATTGACTGCAATTTGATAAAGATTTGTGTCTAAGCATGCTGTGTGTTTTAACTGGTGGAAGAATCTGGAGAAATATTCTCTTCAGTTATTACTTTGCTCACAGTAAATTTCGAATGTGTGAATTTCCTAGTAAAATAGCTCTAAGTGAATTTAAATAACGTGACATTAATGATTTATGTGGCTGATGGAGGTGATGCATATTAAAATGCTAGGTATGCTTTTAACTGGATAAGTGTATTTAAAATTGAGATTTCTTATTCTTTGCTAAAGTTGAATATTTCCAGTATAATTATTTTGGTGGGTACTAGGAAACATTTTTAGTCAATAATTTTATCAATTCGATTTAATAAAAGGCAACTTGATAAGTTATACGTATTAATATGTTAACAAAAGATTAGGATCGATTTATTAGCTTTAATGTAATTATTGTTTTGAGACTACTTATACAATTCTGCTTTAACGTTGAGCTTCTTCTTTCTGAATCAAAGTCACAAAATGAAGATTTCCAAGGACCCAGACAAATAGTGTTGATAATTCACATTCCCGCATGATTTAATAAAAGTAATTTGATGTTCCTCATAATTAACATCTAGTAATCCTATTATTCTAATAAGCTTTGGTGGAATTAGACCTTGGACCCTTGATTTTGTCCCTTGTTTGTTTCCATACCAAACGAGTGGACGTTATATTCTCTTTATTTTAATTAAAACCACCCATATATATATATATGCAGCTCTCATTTCTCTTTCAATTCCTACTATTAGGTCACACTCTTTATTTATCTTGGTGGAATTTTCAATCGTTAACAAAATACATTTTAAAGCGATCAATTGAGCTGAAATTTTATATACACGATTATTTTGGATGACAATGCAATAATTTAATGATAATTATCAAAAATTAATTGATTAAAACTAATTATTTAAAGAATTACAAATACAGCCACGTTGGCATCATTTTTGGCGACTTAGCGACCATTTTGGTGACGTGTCATAACTTGAAAAGGTTTTTTTCTCACGTTTTAAAGCATTCAGTTGAACTGAAATTTTATATACATGATTGTTTTGGATGACAATGTGATACTTTAATGATAATTAATAGAAATTAATTAGCACTTATTGTTGAGATTCTGTCATATGTATATACATATTTATTTTAATTGTAACTATTTAATAAAAAGCAGTTAAAATAAAATTTTTCTTTGTTGATCTAAGTAGGAATTGACTTAATTTTTTAAAAATATTACTTGTATGAGAGAAAGTTGCATATATTTAAATGTATGTGGTTTATTGGAATACTTACACAATAATATAATCCATATTTCAGGAATAGATTTTGTCACATTCTTTCTTCAATTAAATGCCGTAACTTAATAGCGGACCTGCTTGAGAGGCTTGATGCCCACTGCTTTACTAACAGCTCATGTAACTGGATCTTCTATATTTCAAATAAGGTAACACTTGAAATTGATTCACATTCTGATTTAATAACTGAAGCAATTGGTACACAAAAACCATTAAGCGCATCAGAAGAACTAGATAGTTATCAAATAGGTATATGTATCAATGCAGGCTGTTAGATTTCGGACACTGTCATCAAAAATTCAAAAGAAATGTCTCTTTGAAAATGGAGGGAGACGTCGTGACTACCTGGAAAGAATCACACCCATTTAATGACGATAAAACTTACTAGTGTAGAGTCTGAACGAGCATTTTCTACAGCAGGACAATTTGTAACAAAAATAAGATGCCGTTTAAACGATGAAACACTGGACGAGCTGTGTTTTTTAAAAGCTTATTCACAAAAACACTAGGAATGAAGAAATGTTTTTTTTGAATTTAATAATGTATTATTTTTACTTGTTTTTCATGATGAGTTTTGTTTGTGATTTGTTTCAATAAAAATATTAAACCAATTTTAATTACATTTTAGATTTTACTACGCAACTTCAATTATGCTAATGTTTAAGTACTTCTAATAAATAGCACAATCCTAATATCGGGACAGATCCCGGATTTGGATAATGTAATCCCGAAATCTCGGAATTGAAAGTATGGATACGGATTGCAAACCCTACACAAAATGAAACGCATGGCAACAACGACAACTTAATAGGTAAAATAAAGTTTTAATTCATTTGGAGTAGTTTAATTCGAAGATCAACTGAAAACTTATATTCTGATTTTAAATGAACTAATGTTACCAGAGCAGGAATTGAGTACAAAAGAAGCTGCTGCAAGCAAATTCAAAACAGCCCCAAATCCTCACGTGGCATAGTGCGTACGTTTGATAACATCCCAGTTGTCGTCTTGTGACATGGTATTAAACTCTGAGGATAGTTGTCAAAAATGCAGTGAGGATTTTTTGTGTGCTGTTGTAGTAATATATCGGGGATTAAACCTTTACTAATACGAAGTCTTAGGCTGAATTAGCTTATAATAATCCATCTACTAATCTAGAGCTGAAAGAACCAAGTTTCTGCTTTTTGGAAACAGCGAAACAGTCAATGGGAAAAGTAAATGCATGAGGACCCATCCCACAGATATATCTATAAATGATATTCAATACCCACAATTGATAAAAATAAATGAAACGATTTTATGCACTGAAAATATGTTCTTAAATACATACGTCATAACATTATTCATCCATTCATAACATTTAAAATAATTCATCATTTCATTCACCTAAATTCATCATTTTTGCGTTTGAATTGCTTTAAAAATACTTAAAGTGACTGACTACATTCAGATCTATGATTTTGCAAAAGCGTATTAATCAGTTTTTCTCAAACTGTGGGGCACGCCCCCTAAGGGGGCGTGATAACCTTTTGTGGGGAGAGGGGCGTGAGCATATCGAAAAGTCGAAAATAAAAGATTAAAAAAATATCAATTTATTGAAAGGAAGCAAAACAAAATACATTCTGACATAATAAGAATAAAAAACATACTCACACTGATAAAAGGTACTCATAAATGTATCAGTGCGGCTATAACCATCTTTTAATTAATTTATCAATACTAAATTAAAAAAACAAGCTTAGTAATTAGTAGTGGTTTCCATGGGTTCGTCATATAAAAAATCATATGAAAAACACAATACTTATCTTGACAATTTGAGCAGTTTATAATTAAAGTTGCATAGTAGTTTTAGCGTTGCAGTACATTTTTTTTTGCATTCAATACATAGTTATTGTATGAGGAGGGGCGCAACGAAAATTATGACTGAAAATTGGGTCACAAATATTGAAGGTTTGAGAAGCACTGGTATGAATGAATATTTTTTCTTATCTATATTTAGTGCAGTTGTGTGAAATAGAATATATAAATAAAATTGTTTAAAGGTTATTATTAAAAGAAAAAAAAATACTTAAACGCAACGTTTTGGTAAAAAAGAGAGAAAATGACATTTTCAAAACATTATCCTTTTATGGAAATGCTTCGATGACATTTTGCCTATATCTAGCTGAGACTTCTGTACAGAGACTGAACTAATTTCTTTAAAATTCTCATTATTTTCGGAGATATTACCAATAGGGAAATAATAATCGGCGTTTTTTTTCCTTAAAGTATACGACTACGTTCGGAACCGTGATTTTAAAAAAGCGCATAAATGGATACATTTCATGATATTTAGTGTCACTTAGATTAGAATAGATGTATAAAATTGTTTTAAGGACATTTTGACAAAAAAAAGTTATTTAAATACAATATCACGGCAAAAATTAAATTAGAATAACCTTTTTTCAAAATGTTCTTTTGTGAAAAATGATTCTATTATAATAATATTTTGCTTGTATATAGCTTAGATCTCTGTATAGAGGCTCAACTATGATTTTTGAAATATTCACATTATTTTCTAATTAAAATAATTTTCGGCGTTTTTTTCTTAAAATTTCTTCCCTCTGTTGTCGTAAAACATGGATAAACTCACTTCTAAGTTATATATTTCAAAAATTCTAGTTGAACCTCTGTGCAGATGTCTGAGATATATACAGGCAAAATATTATTTTAATAGAAGCATTTTTCACGAAAGAAGAATATTTTGAAAATGGGTCATTCTGGGTTCATTTTTTGTCAAAATATTATACTTGAATAATTTTTTATTGTAATACTATTCTTAAAATAACTTTATTTACATATTCTAATCTAAGTGACACTAAATATCAAATATTATCCATTTACACGCTTTTGAAAAATCACGGTTCCGAACGTAGTCGGATACCTTAAGAATATTTTTACAAGAAAAATTTATTAAAATGCAGTTTTTTAGCAAAAAATGAAGAAAGAATGGGAAATCTTCAAAACATTCTCTCTTGCGGAAAATGCTTCTGTAATAATATTTTGCCTTTGTACAGCCAAGACTTTGTTTGTACTATGTTTTTGAAATGTATTATTTAGAAAGGCAGTTATTTATATTTTATTACGTCAGAATAGAGAAATTTCAAACAACAACAACATTGGTTATCATTTTTAATACCTTCCCCTTCAAAAATGATACAAATTTTTTCAAAAAACCTGGTTCCAGGCCTTTGGAAAAGAAGTTTCATCTGCATATGATCAAAATACAACTATTATTATAGAGGATAACGTTTTGAAAATATGCCATTGTTTTTTCAATTTTTTATTAACAAATTGTCTTTAATAAATTTTTTCTTATAACTATATACTTAAAAGAATTTTATGTGTATATTCTAATTCAGGTGAAACTAAATATCGATATATTTATTCATTTACACATAATTTTAAAATCCTGGTGCGAATTTTTAATAGGACCCCCTTTAAAAATGACGTTAGTTTGAGTGATTCCATGTAAAATACACTGTTTGGGCCACCGTAAAAACCACCAAAAAAGGCAAAATAGCACAACAAAATTTATTTTTGTAATATGTTGACCCAAATGTCAAATGATTAAATTTTATAGACTTCGGGAAATGTGGTTCTTGCCAGAATCAGTAGCCAGAGTAGACCCCATTGTTGGAGATCCCCCTGCCCCCGCCTCGGAAAGATTAAAAATTTTGGATGTTTTTGGGGTACGGGAAAGCAGCTTCCACACGTTCCCAAAATTTTCGGGTGGGGCAGTGGCTTTAATCGGGGTCAATCGTTGATCCAGGACCCATTTTTTTCTATCGGTGAAAGATCAATCTGGTTATTGACAAGAATTTTGGACAATGGTGCCACGTGTTTTTACCCTTTTGAAATATGGCTGTGGCAAACACTAAAGGGTTTGGAAGGACAACTGGCTCCAACACCTGGGAAATGTACCCTGGCTGTTTGTCCCCAGCAATGCGTACAAGAAGGCGAGAGTGTTCCAATACCGCCCTATAATATAATCCCCGTTGCGGATCAGTGGGGGGTGCATAACGCAGCTGTTCAGCATCCTCCCAAAGGAGTTCCGACCTCGAATCCAACCATCGGGGTTTTGCAGACAGTGCGTGACTCGTTAGTGACAATTTCATTCCCGCCGCCCCATCCTTCTTCATCGCACCATTGGGGGACGTCTGTGGTTCTCCCCCAAGGGTAGACTAAGCAATGGACGTCTTGAGGACAGACGCTCTGCTGTAAACGGCTTCGAATGGTACTCGAAAAAAGGGTCCCTACAGACTCAATGTGCTGTCATGGTTCGTGATGTGACTGATCTATATGTCACCCCCCGGGCCTCTTCCTGTCCTCACGTAAAGGGGCCCCCAGGTGGATGCGATCGACCACGTGGTCCGTTGTACCCTCCTGCATCCAACGGTCCATATCCGCATTACAGTTGTTTGGCTTCTTCCAACACGATTACCGATTTTCCTGAAAGATAATCCAAAATGTCGGTAGGCCACTATTCTTCCTCTGTCGAACTCGGATACTTGATCAGAGTCTGATCGCTGTTTTTTACGAGACATAACTGATCGTTTTTGATAAAAAAACCCCAATTAAAAAAACAATTCCGAACTTAAATCGTCAAAATCTTCAACCTTAAATAGGCTTTTTAGGGGCCCAGGCGCGCTATTTATCTGTGCTGAAAATTTTTATCATTTGCAATTCACCTACGCTAATGCATGTTGTAAATTTCATGTTATTTGCATGCTTCCTTCAGGGTGTTTCATTTACGGTGGCCAGCAGTGTATAATGAAATGTATCTATTAGCAGTTTAATAAAAAATTTTAAATTCTGAGCAACATAAGGAAATATATCATTATTATAAAAGCATTTTTCATTAAGAATTTTTTGAAAAAATGTCATTCTTTCTTCATTTTTTGCCAAAAAATTGCCTTTAAAATTTTTTTCTCGTAATTATCTTCTAAATAATATATATATCTTTAACATATATATTAAAACTATTTTATATATGTATATTCTTATTCAACTAACCCTAAATATCATAATATTTTCCGCTTATACGCTTTTGCAAAGTTATGGTTCCGAACGGTGTCTTAAAATACTTTTTTTTATTACAATAAAAAGATTAAATTATGTTTTGATGCTTGAATGCCGAATAGTATATTCCGAATGTTGTTATAAAAAATGTCTTTTAAAAACATTTATTTCACATGTATTTTTAAATATAATTGCATTTGCTTCATCCTTTTTTAACCCTTTCGTCGGCCTTAGGAAGAGATTACTTCCCATCTACATATCTTATATATAAAAAATACACCTGTAAGAAGCGCAAAACCCATTATAATATGTTGGCCTCTTTATTATAACGATGTGAAGACTAATTCCCACTTCAGTTTTGTGCTGCTACACATAATCTAGAGATTATGACATCTGTAAATTGGACAAAATAGATGTTACTAATAAAGAAGTACTTTGTTTAAAAGCTGTTGCTGTATATAACGATGTCATAGGAAGGGTTGATCACTTCGATCAAAGAAAGATACCAGATAAGAAGAAGATGTGTAAAATGGTGGCATCGTATTTTTTATTTTCTTATTGACCTTGCCATTATAAATAGTTATAAATACTGTGGCAATTGAACAAAAGAAATAGAAGTTTAGACCAGTCAACATTCCGTATAGCATTAGCTCGTTAGCTAACAGACGGATATTCTTCAAGAGAAAGAAAAGGACGTCTTACTAGCTTCTGAGCAAAGAAGTGCATAGTTTCGAATGGTGTGCGCTTAGCCAGTGTGGAAAATCATATGCCAAAGATAATTTCCAACTGTAGACGATGTAAAAAATGTCGCAGTAAGGGACAAGAAAAGTGGACCCACTAAATGTGGGCAGAATGTATTGTTTTCTTGTGCACTGCAACATCTTTTCAAGACAAATGATCACCATTTAGTTTAATTTTCTTGTTGTTGTTGCTCCTCATCCCCGAGATCAGCAGATCTAGATCAGGTCCATGAGTCCATTCACCCTGAGGAAGTCCAAAACCAATAGGGGATCTTGAACCAAGTCCTGCCTGGTAAGCCCCAAACAAGATAAAATGGGCCAGGAGGCCTGAACAGAAACCTTAGGGCAAATTTCGAAATGTTTAATGCCATCGACAAAAGTAAAGACATCAGATGACCACTAAGGAAACAGTAGGCGCAGTTTGATCTGCTCCCGCTGCCCCGGACCAAGGAGCAGCCAGGGTATTTGCTCTGATACCATGGGTGCAGCGGTGAGATCATCCAAATGGCCTTATTCTTTGCTTTATACATTGAAAATAGTTTCGAATAAGTAAGAGGAGTGGCAGGCGTTGTAGTTTCGCCAGCACCAGTCCTGGCTAAGCTGTCTGCAATTTCGTTCCCAGTAATGTTGACATGAGACGGGATTCACTGGAAGTGGATCTGACGAGAAATTAATTTTCTTTATGACGGTGAGTGGTTCCTTGAGAAGCATTCTTCCCACCCCTAGAATTTAAATGTAAAAATTAAATTTGGCAAAATAAAATATCTTTCTTTAAATGCTATTGTTTAATTGTTAAAAAAACATAAAAAACTGCGAGAAATTCAAAAGGGAAACAAATGATCCACAAAAGGGTAAAATATAATAATAGATATGGTTTTACTTTTAAATGTGTCCCAATAGTTATTCTATTTAAATCAGGTAATTATATTTCGAAATTAGAAAGTGTTAAATTTTTAAAATTAATATTATTTATAGCAACATTTTGTGACCGAATGTTATTCAAAAATGTTTCTCCGTTGAAAAGAGAAAGACATGATAATAGCCTAACTTTTGAGGGACGGTAAATAGTTGTTACAGAAATTACTAGTATTAAGAGTTGATTTCTCCTTTTTGAGATTCTACGAACTAATTTGAATTTTCTCATGAATAATATTTTATTCTTAACGACATGACTCGCATAATTTCGATTTACTTTCGTAAAAACTTCGTATTTTTAACAGAACAATTTAAATATTGAAGAAAGCCAATGCATATAAATCGTTTGTGTTTCTACCTTTTACAAATACTATGTAATTAGGAACATAAAAACGAATTGTTTCTAAAATATGAACATTTATTGACTTTATACTTCATCTGAAGTTCCATAAATACTAAAAAACAAATATTTTATTTCATATTTTTTTGAATTTGGAGTGTTGTTTAATTTTTGATAGTTATATACAGATAATTCATTTTACTAAAATCAGTGTTTTTATATTTTAGAGTATCAATATACCATTGGATGAATCAGTTAACAAAGATTGTTTTATTTCTAGTGACTGATTAATTTACTAAAGATAATTTAATTTTTTATTCTTTTTTCCTGATGAATATAATTTCTTGTTTTTCAAATTGAAGGTAAATGTATTTTCTGAAATTTTAAAAGGGTTTTTCAACTGGGAATAAAAAAACTTTATTCTTACGTGTTATATTTATAAGCACACATTTGCTTTACTTACATCTGCTAAGAAGATACCATTTTAATACATCTTGGTATGTATAATCGAATGCACGATTTTCTTTTGAAAAAAAAATTAATGAATAAATTATATATTCCTTGCTTTTAAAATTAGAGATCTCTTTGGGTTCTTACTCACAAAAAATTATTTTGTTGAAATTTCCCTTCAGAAAACTTTAAGATATCCGACTACGGAGTGATTTTGCAAAAGCGTATAAATGGATAATATTTATGATATTTAGTGTCACTTAGATTTGAAAATGTATAGAAAATTGTTTTACAAACATTATTACAATAAAAAACTATTTAAGTATAATACTCTGACAAAAAATGAACATAGAATGACCCATTTTCAAAATATTCTTTTTGTAAACATGCTTCTATTATATAATATTTTGCCTGTATATAGCTCAGACATCTGTACAGAGGCTCAACTAGAATTTTTGAATATATAACTTAGAAGTGGTTTTTATATGTTTAGACAACAGAGGGGGGAAATTTAAGAAAAAAACGCCGATAATTCTTTCAATTAGTTGTAACTCTGAAAATAATGTGAATTTTTTAAAAAATAGTTCACACTCGCTGGAGAAGTCTTTACTTTATATAAGCACACACACACACACACACACACACACACACACACACACACACACACAACACACACACACACACACACACACACACACACACACACACAAAAAACACACACACACACACACACACACACACACACACACACACACACACACACACAAAAAAAAATATTTTTTTTTGGGAAGATTTTCTGTAAAAAAAAAGAAAAAAGGTTTTTAATTGTTTTTTTCCTATTGTAAAATAACTTTTTTTGTAAAAATTTTTTAAAACAATTTTATATACATTTTCTAATTAAGGACAAAATATCATAAATGTTACCCATTTATTTTTTCTAAAACCCCGGGTTTCCCAACGTAGTCGGATACCTTAAGAAAAAAAAAGTAACCCTTTTACATTGAAGGAAATAGAATATTTTAATAAAAATTGTGAGTTTTTAAATACGGGTAATTAAATTTTACAATTTTTCAATTTTTGGCCCAACCCTAAAAATAAAAAACTTTCCCTTTTACCCACTCATACGTATTAAAATTTTCAGCTAGCGAATACAAGGAAAATAAATATCTATCTGACAGAAATAGATGAGAAAAAAATAAACAAAAGAAATAAGATGGATGTTACAAACATCATTAATACTAAAAACAGACCAGGATTATCACTTTCAGCATCAGAGATTATTCTTTGATGTGCCCCAAACCATCAGGAATGCCATATTATAGGTGACATTAGTTTCATGTAAGAAATGTGTGAATGGACAATGCATCGAAATTTGCATTTACACTGAAGTGATTCATGTGAAAAATTTTCTGATGAGATTAGAAACGTACGATGAGAGTTCACAGACTTTCAAAGAGGAATGATAGTAAAAGTTTAGGAATTTCCGTATGGGAAATTGTTTGGAATTCAGCTTTTTTAGCTCCACAATGTGAAAAGTTACCGAGAATGTATAATTTCAAGCATTACCTCTCGTCAAAGACAACACAGTGGACAAGTCTAGAAATGTCCGCCAAGAGTAGTCATTGTTACCAAATAACCAACAATCCATCATATAATTGAAAAGATAAAAATGCTAAAGCGAAATGCTCTTTTTAAAAAAATGCAGCAAATTTTCGTTTGATTGGGTATCGCTGGGAAAAATCGCTTGAATGTCATTGCTGTAACTCAATATCGGGAATAAAACTTTTTTTTGAATCATCAAAAAATCATTTTTTTTAGATGACTGAAAAACATTACTTTGGTCAGATAATGACGTTTCTAATTTTAAGAAGATGGTAAGGGGTTTGGTGGGGCCAATTCATCCAGTGCCATGCACTGAAGATGTCAACAAGTCTTTTTGTAAACTGGTGGGTAGTTTCATAATAGACTAATTGCGATAACTTAAAAAAAATGAGATAAATGGATATTATTCTGTGGTTTTTAGATTTATTTAGTACATTTTGAGGAAAAAAGGTTAAAGTTAAGAAGAAAAAAATAAATTATTACTACTAAAATGGGAAAAAATGGCTAAAATTTGACAACAAATTACGTAAACGGGACTCTCTCTGTACAAAGAGTAAAGGAACAAATTCTCATTTTTTCAATTTTGTGATGTATTGCTTTGCTATTCCTCTTTGAAATGACCTTCAGGATAAGATATATTTTAATTTTTACAAAATGTAGAGCACTTTATCTTAGCTATTATATGAAATTGCTTAAAAAAACAGCGATTCTATTTACATAAAGAGCTGCAATCTTTGTAATGAAACAGAGATTGTTAAATCTGAAGGCTGAAACGCTTCTACTGTTATACAGAACAGGAAAAATTTCAGCAAATTATTTTAAAATCTTTTTGAGCAATCGCTGTCCCAATTTAAACTTTTCGGAAAAAAACACATTTCGAGAAAACGCATTTTAAAGTTTGACATCTTAAGTAAAGTTATGATATCTGCTCTTACTAAAACACTTGTAGTTTTTGTTCTAGTGAATGGAAAATAAAAACACTTGGTATTTTTATTTAATCCAATAATATGGCCTATAAAATAAAATCATAAAATAACTGTCAATTTAAAAAAAAAATCCAGATTTTAGGGGAGTCGGATACCTTAATCCACAATGACATTTTCATAGAAGAAAATGTAATATGTACCTGATTCAAGGTCATTCGAAATTAATTTGAAGGACATTCTTTAGAACTACAGAGAAATATTTAGAGTCACCCAGATTACTAGACATTAATCTTATTGAACATATATGAGACATGATCGGAAGACCAATTTGTCCATAAAATATTGTTACGTTGATTGGGGGTTCGAGTATTTTATGCAAATAAGTCGCAAAGAACAAGACAGTTCTTTAAGAGCGATGAGAATTTATTGTCGAAAATCCAATCCTTGAAATACAGGATTCAGCAGCAATATTGGCAGAATAAATCTTAGAAGGTCTTCACACCTTCAACCGCATTCAGACACATATCGGTGTCTAAAATACACGTATATAAAAGATTATTCACAAGCAATCGCTCGTTCAACAGCAGAAGTAATCACTAACCTCTTCAGCAATCAGAGCAATACTAACTGATCGCTAATCAAAACCAGACTGACTGACTTTCGGTGAACATCTTGCTATTTAAATCCCTCGCGGATAATTCGAGAAAGATCCGCTTGCGTCATAGGTCTTAAAATTAGTGTATTTCTCTACTAATTTCTAGAAGTATCCAGAGAACTCGCCAAAAATTATCCCCAACATGATGCCAAGTCGCCAAATGGTCACCAAATTGTTTGCCTAAAATGAAGCCAATCTAACTCCATCACCAAGATTTCACCAAGTTCCCATTGAACTACTATTCCAACTCAAGGCATTGCGTTTCTTGATAATATTACAATTTTAACGTAAATTAAATCTAATTTAGAGTAAGATATAAAGGCATTACACATCCAAATACAGATTATTTATACTATTTTACACAAAATTCGTAATAATATTGCTCCGGCAACCCTTTTTCAATTATAAACAGTTGTAGAGGTAGTATGGTTGGATATTTCATTTGGAGATGTTTGAGGACTGGTTGTGTCAATGACGCGTTGAATTGTTACTCTTCGCTGAATTTAAGAGATAGAAGGTAAACTATGACTTTTTTGGTACTTTAGTGTGCATTTAAATTGTAATGTCTCTTATGTTTGGTGTTAACTTATGATGTCTTATTTATTCTAATATAGCATCTCTGCTCTCGAACTCTTAGAGGAATCCTTAATGGAACTCTTCTTAAACATACATTTCGTTTCAATTCTTGGTTATTTGCATTAATTTAGGAAAAATTAAACGTGAAAAAAATTAGGAAGAATGATGTAGTAAAAGATAGAACAAATCTAACTTTATTCAAATTGAAAGTCCGAGTTACTCGTAGATAGACCCAAAACAACATACCTAATAATTGCAAGTTGAATAAGTCCAAAGGTCACGCGCGTCAATGATATTTTTCTTAAAAACAACAAAATCCAAAATATAATGTTTCTCTATTGTCGTCATTCAAGAACAACTTTACATATCACACTAAAGTGTTTATAAGCTTTTTGCATCTTTTCATAAACAGCTTCAAAAGTGTTTGTGAGCTAACCTGTAAATAAGTGGAAGAAAAGATACTAACTTAGTGATGAAAATAGAAAAATTAACAGAAAATTTTACAATTACTTGATGTTAATATATTTTGTTCTATTCAGGTTGTTCAAGTAAAAATCATTTATTTGTTTTTTCACTTTTACAATTTTAAAGACCAATGCAATCATCATCAGTAGTGTTTAGCCGTTAATACAACATTGTCAAAAAAAAAAAAAATAAATATAAGTTATACTACTTAAATACAAGATTGACATAAACACAAGTAAAATAACGTGTATTGATTTATATATTTCCCTGTTATTTGTAATAAAATTCCCAAAAGGTTGTCTCTATTTTCCTGAATACTTTACCGTACACAGAAAAAAAGATGTGATGCATAATGCATGACGTGCCCAGTTTCACCAGCTTCATGTTTGTGATTTTGGGACATTACGGAATGCCGTCACGAATCAAAAAATGAATATAATGCTTAAAAGACCTTTGTTTTTCGGTTCGACAAAATATCAGATTTTTCAAAAGTAATAGGAAATAATGGGATATACGTGTTAAGAATTTCAATGGTAAAACACAATTTATTCAAGACATCCAAAAAATAATTCGACATACGAAAGAATATTTCTATTTTTCAGTTTATATCAGTGCTTCTCAAACTTTCTATACTTGTGACCCAATTTTGAATCATAATTTTTATCACACCTCCCATCCATGCAATAATAATAAATTGTGAATTCAACAGTAATATACTTTGATGACTTTAACTATAAACAGATAAGTATTAATAATAGTAATTAATAATAATAGTAATAATAGTGATTAATAATAAGTATCAATAATAGTAGATAAGTATAATTATCAAGATAAGTATTAAATTTTATATATAATTTTTTTATATAAACTTTTTCTAATTTAGTACTGTTAAATTAATTATGAAATACATTGTGCGGTACTGTTACACATTTATAAGTGTACGTGTAAATGGTATTTTTTTTTTGTCAGATTGTATTTTTGTTTGTTCAACAAATTTTTTTAAATAATCTTTTGTTTTCGACTTTTCATATACTCCCCCCATAGGTTTCACGCCCCCTTGGGACGGGTGCCCCACAGTTTGAGATACGTTCGTTTATGTGAACTTTTGTCCAATTTCTTTATAAATAAATTGTAGTTCTTTATCAATCTTTTATCTCCTAGGAAGCTCCACTCAATTTTTAATTAAAATGTATACGGCAGAAAAAATGGAAAAAAAAGTCAGTGATATGGTATATAGTACCACAAGTAAAATTTGATAGAAAATTAAATTTGTAATATTTGCTACTTTCAATAGTGAAGTCATATATATAACATATTTTACCAACCCGTTAAATAATTTGTGATACATAAATTATATTCTGTTAAAGTTTTAGAAAAGAAATAAGGTAATAATTCTGAGAAATTTAAAGAACTTCTTTGCAGTTTATTTTTCCCCCCATCATGTTTTGAAAAGACGTAAAAAAAACAAGTTTCAAGATAGAAAATAGCTTAAAGAGACTATTGCACAAAATATTAAAAAAAATAATGCATTTAAATTCAATCGAAGTGACAGTATATTTTATATTTTGAAGAGAGAGAGAGAGAATTCAAATAATTGGAACAAATAATAATCAATAAATACAGCAATGAATGAAACAAAAATAAAAAAAAATAATATAGTATTAAATTTAGAAATGATTTCGATATCACACTTGTTTATTGTTTTAATTGCAGAATTCATAATTATGAGGAATCATCTTTTTTTTTTTATGGAATTTGGAAATATTTTGTGTTTACATTCAGCAATTCGACAGTTTTAAAATTCCTTTCTATAACCATAATTTATAAATTTAATTTCTTGGAAAATTAGCCTTAATCTTAGTGATATTTTATTTAAATATTTATTTAATATTGTCAACCTACGGAGAGTGAAATCCATTTGAGTATGAATGTTAATCAAACTAATTTAAGGGAAAAATAATGTGTAATATACTTTGAGAATAACATTTGAGAATAATAATAAAATCAGTATGGATAACTAATAATATTGATGGAGTTGAGGCAATATTGATAGAATTTCTTATAATTATTAACTTTTAACACATGGTCAAAACTAAATCATTCTTTCTTTTTATATAATTTAGAATACTATTTCTAAAAATAGAGGTAAGTAAGTTGCTTGAACAGCATGGCATTTTCATAATCAAATAATTTTTATTATTTTCTGTTATCGAAAATATTACTTTATAGCAAGTTACTTTTAACTAAAGGTCCAAATATATATACATATAATCTTTATTTGTGATGAATTATTAATGATGATTTTCTTTCTCATGGAGAAGTTTTCTTAAAGTTTTTGGAGTCCAAGATTATAAGTAAAATATTGTAAAACTCAATAATATTTTATTCAAAGTAATTATATAATGCTTTAAGGAATTTATTGCTCGAATTTATCATTTTTGAGCCCTGTTAAGTAAATTTTAAATCACTCAACTTGCAACGGGCCTGTTCGTGAAACTTCTACTAATCCTCTTGGGGAAAAACTGTTTCTTTAAATATTATTCTATTGAAAACTTTCTCCCGAAGAAAAAGATGTGACTTATGTAAATCAAGGCCTATATTTAAGTATTTTTAGGTTCGATAGTGAGAGAGAAGCTAGGAGCTAGATGATAGAAGTTAGTGATTAACGTAAAGTAATAGAAAGGTAGTCGAGAGTGACTCGTAGATTATTTGCTTAATATTTAAAATTGATAATTGATGATTTGGTCAATTAGGTATTTAAATTGGAAAATTATCGGCTTGAAGTAGATTATCTTAGTCCGGACTTTCGATTATTTGGAGCTTGTATTGCAAAGATGTTCCAAGAGTAAGTGAATCAATTCTTAGTTAAATATTAATTATCTCGTCTACCTCGCTTTTGCTCTAATAAATAATAAGTGCATTTCTTAACATGGGGTGTTAAGATTTGCTAGGTTGCTGAGACTTGTTAATAAAATATATTTGTTTTGACTATGGCTAATCTTCCTTCTAACTCTCGAGAACTGATAAATGTCAAAGCCCATCCATCACAAACTGATTGTTATGTGCATCAATAGCATGATTTTATAAAAGTTATACGATTTTACCAAAATAGAGATCTTAGAGAATTCTTCCCTTAAAAACTAAGAAATAATAATTTTTGAAGCAATAAATATTTAAAACTAAGTATTATGATTGATCTGAACTCCAAAGTTTGATCATTAGAACATATGTACTTTAAATATTATAAGCTCCTGGAAAATTTTCCTTGGAATTATTATTATTTTTTGTGCAAGAATCTTTAGCTTATATACAATGCTGGCCACCGTAAATGCAACACCAAGAAAGACAAGAGATAGCACAACAAAATTTATTTTGTAGATAACATGTTGGCCAAGTATCAAATGATTAAATTTATAGACTTATGTGAAGTGTGGTTCCTGCCAAAATAAGTAACCAGAGTAGCCGTCATTGTTGGAGATCACCGCTGCCACATGCCTCGGAGTTGATCCAAAGAGACTTTGGATGTGTTCTTGGGGTACAGCAGCCCAAGCAGCTTCCAGACGTTGCCAAAGTTGATCTGGTGTGGCAGCTGGGGGTGTAATCTGGCTTAATCGTTAAGCAACCATGGACCGCATGTTTTCTATCGGTGAAAGATCCAAACAGCGAGCCACCCAGGGAAGCATTTCAATCCGGTGATTGACGAAGGACCTTTGGACAATGCGTGTCACGTGTGGTCGCTCATTATCCTTTTGAAATATCTCTGTGAACAAGCCCTGAAGGTAAGGCAGAACAACTGGCCCCAACACCTCGGAGATGCAGCGCTGGCTGTTTAAAGTGCCATCAATGCGTACTAGAGGAATGCGAGAGTGATACCCAATACCGCCCCATACCATAATACCCGGTGCAGGACCAGTGTGGCGGTGCATAACGCAGCTGTTCAGCATCCTCTCTCCAAGGTGTCTCCAGACTCGAATCCAACCATCGTGGTGTTGCAGACAGATGTGTGACTGTTCAGTAAAGACAACTTCATCCCCTTCTGCCACACACGTCCTTCTTTCATCGCACCATTGACGGCGGAAACGTCTGTGGTTCTGCGTCAAGGGTAGTCTTGACGCATACGTCTTGCGGACAGACCACTCTTCTGTAAACGGCGTAGAATGATACGCGCGCGCAGACACTGAATGAAGCGTTACAGACTCAATGTGCTGTGCTATGGTTCGTGATGTGACTGAGCGATCCGTCACTGCCATGCCCACAATTTACCTGTCCTCACGTAAAGTGGTGCACTGAGGTGGATGCGATCGACCACGTCGGTCCGACTTACCCTCCTGCATCCAACGGTCTCATATCCGCATTACAGTTGTTTGGTTTCTACCAATACGACTACCGATTTCCCTGCAAGATGATCCACAATATCGGTAGGCCACTATCCTTCCTTTGACGAACTCGGATACTTGATCAAAAGCTGATCGCTGTTTTCTACGAGACGTAACTGATCGTTTTTTTTAAAAAGAGCCCCAAGAAAAACACAATTGGCGAATTTGAAATCATCGAAATCTCCAAGCCTTAAATAGCTCTTTGAGGTGGCACCACAGGCGCGCGTGATGTGTGTCTGCGCTGAAATTCTAATCATTTGCATATCTCCACTCCGCTAATGCATGTTGTAAATTTCATGTTATTTGCATGCTTCCTTCAGGGTGTTGCATTTACGTTGGTCAGGTATGTATTTATACCCAATGGGCTGCATACTGGAAAAATAGCTTTTGCAGACATGACAGATCCCCAAATGTGAGAGCCATTTTATGGTGGCACCATCTTGTGTAGCGGTACTCGCTGCCAAATTTGAATGCTCGAATTAATTTTTGATTCAAGCCCTCGTCGGATGTTGAATTTTTGCAACAAATTAACTTTGCCGGGGGTACCAGAGCTAAACTGATACTCAAAGGGGTTCTTTTACATACCACATAATCATATAACATGTATGCCTATGATTTTCGCATCCAAAAAATCTATCAACACCAAGCGGGATTGAACCTCCGCAGCCTTAGACTTACGAAGCGAGCATGCTACCTCTAAGCCACCAAGAAGACTTAGTTCAAATGCATGTTAAAATATTTATACATAGTATATATATATATATATATATATATATATATTTCTCTGCTGTACGGAGAAGGTTGGATCCATAAAGCATTGCTAAGCCTAAATCGCTGGCCTAATTCAGCGACAGCTTTAGAAATCATAATGCCGGTCTCAGTTTAGTCCAAAGACTTTTATGTATCTACATTTGTTGTGTCTGGTGAGATTCGAATTCCTTCTTTCTTCTTTGCTTTTGTAGGTTCTAGAACTGCTACTTTTATTTTATTATACTATATATATATATATATATATATATATATATATATATATATATATATATATATATATATATATAGAGAGAAGAGAGAGAGAGAGAGAGAGAGAGTATTAATATGTTTATGTGTAATATTTGATAACAAGAAAAAAACAATTTTTTTTATGTGTTATATGAAGAGAGTCATGTCTTAGATAACTCCACTAATGGTTTTCAATTTCCCTTAAGCTGTCATTAATTTAATGCCAAAAGTCATTTAAGGTGAGCAATTTATCACTTAAATGGGGCAGCAGAAGCAGATAAAAAAATTCCGTTAACTTATTATGATTTAGATGTGGAGCAATCATTGCATAAGTGTAATAGGCAAAAGTAAAAAAGAAGCAAAGTATATCTTTTTCAGATTTTAGATCAAAACCTAACATTTAAATCATTAAAATGTTTCTTTAAAAAATAATGGGAAGAATTTTAATTATTAATAAATACCATAGAATGAAACTCACAAGAAATTTACAATACAATAAAGTTATAATTATGGGGACATAATGCATTATGAAAATGCAAAATAGCTTCATTAAGCATTGAAAGTTATTGTTTATTTGGTATTATTTCCATAATCCTTTTTGGCCTATTGTTGAATAAGTGATATATAAATTTATTTGTTTTTAGCAAGAATAAAAACATTCTTTCTTTTTCAATTCATTAAAGATAATTTTTTGGACAATGAAAACAGACACTCCTTTCGAAATTACATTATTTTGATTTTAACTACATTTAACAGCATGCAAACGAAATTTTATATACGAGAGATATATATACAGTCACTCTCAGTAGTACAATATTATTAGTTTTCATTCTTAAAATAACATATTCTTTTTCTTCTGCTGAAAAGAGCTTGATTTTAAAAATTTATTTTAATGTTGTGGAAAAAAAATTACATGCATACATTATGCAAGACTTTACTAAAAGTACTTTACATAAATAATTTTTATGTAAGTCTTACATTATTATTTTTAAAGTCTGACTCATGACTGCAAGAAAATGAGAGAAAGTATGTATATAAGTATATATATGTATGTATTGAAGGGAGGCTAGAAATTGTCCCTTGCTTTCTAGAAATTTTTATACGAATCCTCCCTTGACCGGATGTGGTGAAATTCCTTCGGTGGGGAGTGTCAAGGGATTCCCGCGCTTTTCTGAGTTCAGTGAACGCATAAATTTCATGACTTGTAAAATTGCGCGGTGGGGATTGTCCAATCAGATGCGCAATTCAAAGGACAGTAAATGGTCCGGCTCCAGGATTTTGGCGTGATGGGGTTTAGAATAAAATGGAACGCAGCCGAATTTTCATCAGAGGCTCTCTCCCAAAATTCCAGCTCTCAGACGTAACTAAGCGAAGAGAAATCGCCACCTCAACCGGGACTGCCCTGGGCAACCATACACTCCTCCCTTCAAAGCTAAGTTTTCGTTCATTATTTTTTTTTGTAAACCTAATTTTTACTTATGCATCAATAAATTTAACTGTATTTTAAACGAAATGAGCAATTAATTAATCGAGATAATTTTATTTATTAACATTGGCTATGATGCGATTTACGAATACCGCGAACCTGGGTTACTTAAACTAATAATTTACTATGGACTGGCATCATTATATACATATATACATAAGATCGTGGCGAGTGAAATAAATTTCTTTGCCTGGATCATTATTTACATGTTTGATGTAATATGGCTGGTATTTATGAGGCAATCTTGTTGGCAGATGATTCACTTTATTTAACACTTAGCCAACACACACACAAACCAAGATGGACGACACGAAGCACAAATAAAACACTTGCGCGTACTACATTGTGATGAAGACAAAAGAGAAGAATTGTCCAAAGTCTCGGAATTTTATATAAAGCGGCAAGCTGAAGTCTTGGACTTCCGTGGAAGGTGCTTGAAATTGGTGGAAAGATATCGTAGGATAGAAAATTACGTAAGCTTACTTTAAAAACGAAAAACTGTTAATTTTTAAGGAGACACAGTTATGATTATCCAGTTATGCGAGCAAGCTAGTTAATTATTTACACGCGAGTCCTGAAAACTAGGACCATTAGAAATTAAAATGTTATTTTGGATGAAATTGAAAGGAATTTTATACATATACACCATAGTAATGAGTTTATATATGTATATAATCAGTTTATATAAGTATACAAGTAAAGTTAATGTATATGTATACAATTAGTTTATATAAGTATACAAGCAAAGTTTATATATATGTATACAACTCTACCCATTAAAAATAAAACTAGGAAAAAAAATATTCAGTGGACGCGAATGTTAGGAAGTAGTATAAAATCGAACAAAAGTAGTTGGTGTTTCATGCTGTTTTCGAGTTTGCTCTTAGTTATTTTTTTATAAATACTCTCAGTATGTCTTTTGTTTGAACCATATGTTTAAATCTTATCGCAGAAGCCAGAGGAGGAGATCGACTTTTTTGACACTGGATTATGCAGACTACGAATTTGGCTCTTAAATCTGACCATTACTACAAAGATATGGAACTGAGAATCCGGGAGGTATTTGAACCTTCTCAACTAATGCTTCTCAAATTTTCAACATTTGCGGCCTAATATTCAATCAGAATTTTCTTCGTGCCCCCCTCCATACAATAACAATGTATTAAATTCAATTACTATACTATACTATACTATGATGCTAAAAGTAGAATATGACTTAAGCCTCTTAAGTACCACCCGCGTATATAAGGTCTCACTTAGCCAAAGTGTTATTTCCCTTGGACGTATATATATGTCTTTCCGAAGTACGATCTTTTCTGTGCACTGCTATCCATAAATTTAATCCGAACACTATGGACTGCAACAAAAGAACCTTGACAATGTGTCCGGTGGACTTGGGAGCGAATTGCGTACCATTTAATCGCAGTTAAAGGATTAATTATAAACTGAACAAAGTATAAGATAAGAGTTTAATTTTTGTCTATAATTTTATATATGACAAGACCATGGAGTTACCAAAAATTAATAAACTTGTTCTTAACATAGTATTGTTAAATTAATTATCAAATTCATTGTTTAGTATTGATACATTTATAAGTATATTATATCAGTGAAAATGTGTATTTTATTTTTTATTATGTCTGAATGTATTTTGTGTACTTTCAGTAAATTGGTAATTTTTTAAAAAAATATCTTTCATTTTAGACTTTTCAATATGCTTTCTCTCCCTTCCTAGAGTTATCACGCCCCAATTAGAGAAACGTTGTTCTCAACATGTCGGACATCCGAACAACCTTGAAAAAAGACATCTTGTGCTCAAAGCCCATATGAATTGTACACCCGCACCATAGACACCAGTTCTTCAGGAAGTGTAGCATACTATGAAATATGCACGAGTACGATTTGACATCATGTGCAACATTACAGACTCTGAACATGGTAATCATTGTTTTGCCCACTTTTAACTATACAACATAGTTCTTTTGTGGTTACAGAGGTGTTATCACAGAGCACATGGCAGTCGTCACATTGTCTTTTCACATAAATCATATATTGGATTGCGAATTCGTGGGTGGCGGCACCATCGGGAATATTCATTGTAATCTTGTGTTTTGTTTTGGCCCAGCACATGTAATCATGGTATAGAAAGCAAAGTTCTTTCTTCAAGATTGAAATGAAGTACTAATTAATATAATTAGCATTCCTGTTTAGTAATTTAGTACTAACCTATTGGTTTATATGCAAATTTATGTCTTCTCCCCAATTTATAAAAAATTATTTTACGAATTAATAACAATTTTTTCTCTTTCTTTTATTTTCTCCAACATCTTTTTTAATTTTATATGAAATCGATCTTCAGTAAATGGAATTGCTTCAAACAAGAAAGAGTTACATGACGAAAAAAAGGAAAAAACAATATCTATGCTCAAGTGTCATTTCAAAGCTTTTTCGTAACAATTTGTTCTTTTAACCTTTATGTCCAATAAAATACTTTCTGACATGATGACCTCAATAAAAAAAGGTAAAGAGAAAATGGAAGAAAAGATTTCTTAAAGAGAAATACAATCATTAAAGCGACCAAAGGGCAAGTACGTTTGTAAGAGTAGTCTTTCTCTATATATTTATTTTTACTATCGGTGTCAATAAAGGATGAAGATTTTGAAGATGCTCCCGTCAATTTTTTGTTTTAAAATGTCTATCAGACTTTCAGAATTTTTTCATATACTGTAATGGATTTTATTAAAACCCCAGTGTGTTGAAGTTTTTTTTTTTTTTAAAAAAAAAGAAAAAATAATAATAATAATAATAATAAATAAAAATAAGGTATATGAGTACAAATGTATTAAATTTTTTATCTCGTAATACAGTTATTCCTGGTGTAAAATATATGTTTCATATACCTATATTAATATCTATATATTTGTTTCTATTTCTATCTATATCTTTGAATAAATTTATATCTATTAGTCTATCTATCTGTCTCTATTTCTATCTATATCTTTGTATAAATGTATATCTATCTGTCCCTGTTTATATATCTATATTTGTACCTGTATTTAAGCATACATCTATAACTATGTGATACCGCCCCCCTTTGGTGACCGTATCTTTGATTGTCAGCGTGAGCTAGAGGTGTAGGGTTTGCAAAAGGAATAGACATTTTTGATTCTTAATATGTCTTTATTAAGAATATAACTTAAACGTCTAACAATTTAGATAAATTTAAATAAGTGAGAATCTAAAATGAACAACACACAGTGATAGTTAAACCGAATCACGTTATTTAGACCACTTTCTCTAAGTTATAATTATTTTATCCGCCTACTCTCACTTCTAATAATATTACAAGTCCTAATATCAAATAATCAGTCCTACCTTAATCCAAACTTAGTTTCGATCTTTATATGGAAAAGTCTGGGCTCGCGTGCAATGGTATGCACCTTGTATTAATGGCTGATTTTTCCAGGTAACTTCACGATAGTCTGTCAAAATCCCTCTGTTCTTCCACATAACATTCCCAAATTGCCATTCGCTTACTGAAACTTCTGTTCTTTTTAAAAGCTATCTTATTTGCATTTCTTGTTCACATTTCGCTTCTTGGGTTTTGGTTGGAAAATAGTTGCCATTAATCTTGGCCCCGAAAGAACCCAAATGTTATGTTAAAGAAAAGACGCGTGAGCCCGTCACAACTGTACCTGTATCTTTATAGGGTGTTGCCGAATTCGAACGATAAATTCCGAGGTGTGAAAGTAGGCAGCATGAGGACAACTAATAAATATAGAACATGGGGG
This sequence comes from Trichonephila inaurata madagascariensis, assembly GCA_019973955.1. Lineage (NCBI taxonomy): Eukaryota > Metazoa > Arthropoda > Arachnida > Araneae > Nephilidae > Trichonephila > Trichonephila inaurata. The sequence continues at coordinate 124,892 of BMAV01016091.1, read as the reverse complement.
CGCAAACCACATTTAGTTAATGAAAATCGCGATAATAATAGCCATCAGGAGGATGAGGGGATTGGGCAAACGAATGCGGGGATTTAGAGCACCATGGTAGGTTTGAAGAAACATGCACATATGCAAATTGCCCACTTCCCCCAGGATTGTTGCACGAAGTACCGGTCAGCGTGCACCGGAAGGTGTGGTTCATGCAACAGAACATTTTTCGATTGCGGTGCGTATCCACCAGAATGCTACATACTCCGAGAGGTGGATTGGATGCAGTGAACCTGTCTCTTGGCCCCCACGCTTTTCCGACTCCAATCCCTTGAATTTCTTTTTCTTGGGCCACTTGAAATCGTTTTTGTATGAACGGAAATACACTGGAGAATTTTATGACCGGATTTAAATAAATGCATCCCACAATCCTTCTTAACTTCGTATTGTTAAATTAATTATAAAATACATTGTGCAGTACTGATACATTTATAAGTGTATTATATCAGCGTAAATGTTTTTTTTTTTAATTTTTATTATTTCAGAATGTATTTTGTTTACTTTCAATAAATTAGTAGGTTTAAAATAATCTTTTGTTTTCGACTTTTCAATATACTCGCACCTTGCTACGGGAACACGCTGTAAGGGCGCCCCTCTCGGGTGCCCTTCTCCTTGATTATCAGCGTGAGTTAGAGGTGTAGGAATAACGGAAGAACTAGAAGCTGCCATGATCTTAATTTGACTTTATTAAGATCTTAAAACTTAAACATCTAACAGATTAGATAATAATAATATATGTGAGAGAATCTACAGTGGTTAAACACTCAATATATATATATATTATCGAAATAACGTAACCCCGACCATTATCAATAACTGCCTAAACTCAATTCCAATACTATCACAGATCCTAATATTAAATAGTCACTCCTACCTTAATTTCGATCGACCTATCCAATCTTACTGGAAGTTAATTATTTACTGGAGTGCAATGGTATGCACCTTGACCTATTGGCTCTATGTCAGGAATAGCTTCTGTTGATTGACACTTAATCTTTCTAAAACCTCTTCCTGCTTGAATCATTGATTATCATAACATTCCTCGAATTGCCACCCCACTAACTCTAACTTCTGATATTTAAAAGCTTTCTAATTTGCATCTTTCCTCAACGTTTCCCTTCTTGAGTTTGGTTGGAAAAGAGTTGCCATTATTTCTGGCCCCAAAGAACCCAAAGAATATGTTAATGAAAATATGCTTGAGCCCGTCACAACACCCTACAGTTTGAGAAGCGTTGATCTATATTCCTTCTTTACAATCACAGACGTCTTAAATTTCTCGCTTTTGAACTTCTACTTTATTTATTTCAAAAATGTTATAAATGATTTATAGAACAACAGAATGAAATGCAAATATTAAAAAGGCAACAATTATTTCTGAATATTTTTTACTTAAGTTTGGGTTGGTATATAAGTTAATATGAGCTATTTTTTTTATAGATCTACATATAGATTATACATGATTGATAGAAGAATTTTTAACACAGTGAATAAGAAAAGAAGGACATTTTAGCTGAATTGCAGTTTTTTCAAATTTTATGTCTTAACGAAAGAGGGTTTTGGGGTAGTTTCTACGTTCAGTAACCAGCGTTATTCGATAAGGTTTTGATGAATCAGGACTTTAACGCATGACCACTTAAACTTCACTCTGTCTACAAAGTTTTCATCCATAGTTTTTAGGTTTCCATCTAATTTTAATAAGTTTACTGTGAAGTGTGAGTTTTTAACACATATAACTGTTTGTAACACACTAATTTTATTATTTTTTGCCCCAGTTTTGCACTGATAGCACTTATAAGTAAAACTAGATGAAAATTAAATTGATTTTCAATAAATGGTTTATTTAATAGCAACTAAATATTTAAACGTTTCACTTAGAATATATCAAATGATAATATTCATATACCCTTTATATTTGTTCTTATAACTCAACTTCATTAAAAAATAATAATAATGAAAAAAAAATAGCAGCATAAATAATGATAATAATAGTAGTAAACATAATGACAGATATAAAAGAAAAAACAACAATAATTTTAATAATATTTTAATTTAAATGCTTCTTGTTGAGAAATTCTTCGTGCCAAAATATATGAAAATTATTCCTCTTTCAGTTATTAAATAAAAGCTTTTCTTAACTGTTTTTAAAGCAAAAAGTATGCAAAAAGAAAGCACCCTATTCTTTTCTGTTCAATTCAGGTGAATCCTTTTCATGGTATTTAATATTGATAAACTTGTAAGGAAATTTAGTATTTTATATTTCAATCCAAGTTGCAGTCTTCGAAAAAAGTAATCTATATTTATAAGGGGCAATCTTATACTAACGGATAATGCAAAAGTTATATTTTCAGTTTCAATATCAATAGTGAAAACCAATGTATTTGAATATCACAATATTTTTTTGGGTGTACAATGCATTTAAGTTATAAGAATGGAAGATTTGTTTCAGAATAATCTTATTTTTAAAACACTTTAAAACTTGCAAAATGTTTTAGATAGCCAGAAAATTAAAAACAGGTTTTGGGTCGTGGGGAACACGTAAAGTAGAAACTTTTTCTTGCAAATATCGGAACAAAACGTCAGAAGCGTAAAAACGCGGATGCCCCCTCCAACAGTAGAATGAAATGGGAAAAGGGAACGCAATTCACCATATTCTCTGAAAGTGCCAGTGAGTCAGTTCGGGAAATATGGCTAAAAAGAAATCATCGGGGAATTTCCGTAAGAAATCGGGCTGGGGGGGGGCTTGTCACCAGTGTAGGCGGTTTAAAAACAAAATGTTTTCGCGCGGAAAAGGTTCAAACCCAGGTACGCTGTTAAAAAGGTTGGGTGTCCCGCCCGGGCGAAAATTTTAAAGGGGGATACCGATATATAAACTGGGCAAAAAAGTGCGAACCAAAACCCGCCAAAATTCAGCTAAAATTGCGGTTTACGTCCGACGCCCAAAGGGGGCCTGTTCCCCCACCGTCTGAACGCTGCCCCCCGGGAAAGATGGCCACCAAAGTCCCCTTTTTACAGGGGGACGGAAGCACCGGGAAACGACCAAGGGGGTCGTGTTCTTTTACGGAAAGGGGCCCGTACCAAACGATTCTCAACGCTTTGATTTGGAGAAAATCGGGACCCGGTTTTATCCCTAAAAACTCGTTACGGGTTCCGGGTTCTTTTCGGGTTTGGGATTATCCGGGGTGGGGGAACAGTTCCATTTTTCGCAAAGGGTCTGTAACCGGGGATCGCTATTGTGAGGAGGTACTTTTTCCCCCCATGTGCATCTTTTTCTGAGGTGCCATTGGCCCAGATTTCTTTTAGGGAAATTAAATGCCCCGCCCCATCACCTTTGCGTTGGGGATGTTAAAGGAAGATATAAATAAAAGGGAGGGGCTGCCCCCAGATTTAAATCCCATCGAAATTTGGGATGTTTTGGGGAGTCCGTTTTTTAACAGTTTACATCATCCGGAGAAAAACCCGGGAAAACCCCCAGATGTTGACTGGGGAATGGGCACCCCCTACCTCAATAAATGTTCCCAGCTGTTTCTGATTTTGGGCGGGAAAAAACCCTTGTAGAAAGGGGGGGGGCATATACCAATTAAGAACATCTGTTTGTTGTTCTTCCGTTGGATAAGGAATCATGAGCCTTTTTTTCATGCCCAAAAAGCTTTTTTTTGTTTTTTTCCCATCCCGGGCCGTTGTATTCCTTTTTCGCCCTTTCCCGCCATCCTTTACGTACATAATACTCTCCCCTATTTCAGAATTTCATGTCTCTCAGATGATTTTTCGTGAAGTTATGGAAATTAAACCCACCTGTTGCTTAATTTTTTGCACCCAGTGTATATTTCTAGTCACCCCAAAAAAAGGGTTTATTTATGGTTTGAAAGGGGGAAAGGGGGGGGCCGGGGCCCCGTTTCCCTCCCCCCTCCCTCCCCGGAAAAAGGGTAAAAAACAGATTTTGCATCACCTTAATATTTTTAATGTCATTTTTGATTTAAAATTTTACCAGAGGCAAATGAAAAACCCAATTTTTTTTACATTTTTTGACCTTTTAAGGGCCCAAAGTGGTACAAGAAAATTTAAAAAGGGGCTCCCCCTAAAATTTAAGCTTTTTCTACATTCTTAGTTCCTAAGACTTAGAGTTCGCTATTGTATTACTCCCATCACATTTAACTTTGACCTATACCTTTCAAAGTTTGCTAATCAAAAATGCTTTATTTTTAAAAGTTTTTGAAAGTGTGTGAACATTTTCCAAGGGTTTTTAAAAAATTTTTAAAAAAAATTGTAACCATGCAAGCATGCATACGGAAAAAAGATATTTATAAAAACTTACTTATGTGCAGGAAACTCACTCTATCTTAGTTTCATATTATTTGATAAAAAAGTTCTTCGGGGGAAAATTTATTATATTTTAGAAGTAGAGATTACAATGCATTAGTACTACTATCTTTATTTTGAATTCTTTTAAAACCTTTTCTATACAATTTTTCAAATTTTTTTCTTTTGACCAAAATTTTTTTTCCCCTAAAGGATATAAAACACGTTGAAATTTTAAAAAAATTTAAAAACGTATGTTTTTTCTTTTTTTTATATTATTCTGCAAAAACTTATTTTTTGATTTAACAAAACATACTTTGTTTTGTTTCTACGTTTCCTAGAGGCCAATTTACAATCAATTTTATAAAATTTAAAAAAAAAGGTTTTAACCAAGAAAGAATAGAAATTGGGCCAAAAAACTGTCATTGTGAGTCTTATAGCTTAGAATATTACAAACCTATTTTTATGAAACTTTTTGAGCCCGATATTTATATTATTTTCTTGTGAGAACATACTAAAATATTTCTTATTGCATGGATATTTGTCGAGTTATGTGCCCTGATATTTCAATAATGGTCTCATAAAGAGTGTCACATTTCTTATAATATTTACTCGATCAGCTCTAAATTTTTTAAATTTTAATAAGACATTAAAATTTTAGTACGTTCTCTACATAAATGCACTTATTTTATTTTAGTAATACTTTTCCCATATAAATTTATTATACTTTGTTTCTCGCTCACCCATCCGGTATAGTGGCTAGCGACGCTAACTGCTGTGCCATTGGGACTGGGTTCGAATCCCGGAGAAGACATGGATGTTTGTAAATGTATTGCCTTCGTGGCAAGGGGGTACTTAAATAGCCGTCGAGCCAAAAAGTCCCTCGTGAGGTTGATGGAAGGGGAAGAGAGGTGGAGGACCCTGACCACCCCCAGGTGTTCTCCCTCTGGGCGAAACCAGCTAAATCGTTCTGTCACCTGTATGGTGCTCCAAGCTACCGCTAACGACAGGCGTCACTTAGCCCTTTACTATGATGAATTTCGTGGGCCTTGATCTGGCCTTTGCCGATCCGGTGGCCTTAGTAACAACAACAACAACATTATTTTTTTCTCTGATTGGTTTTAATTTTTTTCAAAAATATTGCTAACATTTCATTTATAATTGTAAATTTGTAAACTTCAGGCATTTTTTTAAAAAATATTATTTAAATATTAGTATTTATTGGTACTGATTTTTAACCAAGCTTTTATAATGTTTTAGTATGCTATTTCTTAAGAAAGTACTCCGAACTTGTTCGGATATCTTAAGTGCAACAAAAGTAAGAAAAATCTTAAACTAAAACTATGAAATCAGTAACAACAACAACTTCTTTTGTTTTCTTTGTATTAACTTTAATTTTTATATTACGTGCTTGTATATTTTTTATTCATTGTAATTCCTTCTTTCGTTCGTGATTTTACTATTAATTATACTTGTACTATTTATAGAAGTTAACTGTAATTTTATAGTTATGGAAAGTTCTGGAACTGTCGATGGCAATATAAAAGAAAAGGAAATATTCAATTCGTATAATAAAGTCTTGAGTTGTGTCTAGAAAGAGTTGTTGTCATGTTATTTATAGTATCGAATTTCCACAATTATTTAATCAACGTGACAGCATATTTCCAAAATATTCTCCTTTCATGAAAAATATTGTTATTTAAATATTAGTATTGTGACATCTCACGCGTCCTTTCTCTAACATAACATCCACGATTAATGGAAAATCTTTTCCAACCCAAATCCAAGAAGTGAAACGAAGGATAGATGGAAATAAGATAACCTTTAAAAAGGCATAAGTTTTAGTGAGCGCGATGGCAATTTAGGAGAAAGTTCAGTTCAGAGAAGATAAAGTGTTGATTGACGGCTTACCTGAATTACGAAAATCGCCATTCATCCGTTACATACCATTGACACCATTTGAGAAATATTTAAGTAGATGGACGTTGAGTATTCAACCAAGGTAGAAGATACTCTGAACGGAAAAATATTATTGATTTTAAATTAGCGGATATAATATAATTATATTGATAAGTGATCTAAATGCGATTTTGTGTTAATTAAAGCTACGTGTTTGGTTTATCCTCATTAATATAAGTTTGTGTTCTATATCTAAGTAATTTAAGTTAAATTTAATAAAAGTCATATTAAGAATTTAAAAAAGTTCCATCATTTCGAGAACTCCACACCTCTAACTTACGCTGAAACCCCACGACATGGTCTACGGAGATCGGCCATGTCGCAGTATTTATTGGTATTGATTCTTAACAAAGCATTTATAATGTTTTAGTATGCTATTTTTAAGAAAGTACTCCGAACGTGTTCGGATATCTTAAGTGCAACAAAAGTAAGAAAAATCTCAAACTAAAACTATGCAAAGCCTTCATGTATTCTGGAGGATTCCACTTAAATCATTTTATGAGAGTTAACCCTTTTTATCTCATTGAAATCTTCTGATGACCTTTCTTACTTTCCTTGAGTAATCTAAATCCTTTTTCTGATGCTGCCATTAAGATCAACCGAATGCTCTAGAAACACTTAGCCCAGTTTGCAATTAACTGTTAACCGTCTTTTGTGAAGCACAAAATGGAAATGCTATACGTGACCAGCGAGACTATTTTCACCTTAAGAAGGAATAAAGACCGAATCGATCGTTCTGTCCCAAACTACGTGTAGTTTGCTTAGGCTTAATGCTTCGTTTTCCAAAAATAATTTCTTTCTTTGTTTAAGACTAGTATTGAACGGTGGTATAGAGAATTCTCCTTGTAATGGCTTAAGCTCTTTTATAAAGCTTTGAGTTTACCATTGTAAATTTGGCGAAAAATGTTAAATGAACAACTAAGATGAGTGCGAGACGATAACTAATAAATTAAAAGAATTTATTTTTTAAGAAATGCGGGAGAAGTTTGAAGGATTTATGTCAAATAATCTAAAAAGTAAAGACTCCATTTTTTACGTTTCGAATATGTAATATATTAAATATGACTAGTTTAATAGATAATTATTTATGTAAGTTTTGATATATTTATTTTTTATTCTTTCTTTAGAATTCTAAGTTTTGTTTAATTTTAAAAGTAAAAAAGTCTCATTATTTCATCATAAATTAAGGGGACTCCCGGGGGACCGTTTTTGAAAAGGTAAAATGGAATTTTTTTTTTCATATTTAGTGTGAAGTTGAATTATATAAAACAAAAAAAATTGTTTTAAAAAAATATTACTATAAAAAAGAGAAAGTTAAATTAAATTTATTTGACAAAAAATTAAGAAACAAGTAATATAAAGAAAAAAAAATTAAGTCAATTCCTATTTAAAATGAAAAAAAAATTTTTATTTTAGCTATTTTTTAAATGTTAAAATTAATATAAATATTGTATACATATGCAGAATAAAAATTAAGGGGTAATAATTTTATTAAATAAAAGACGTTTTTATTAAAACAACCGTAAAAAATTTTATTTCAACTGAATGCAAAACGTGAGAAAATTTTTCAATTTTTGCCCAAAAAAAAGGGTCACCAAAAAAGGGCCCAAAGTAGCTGTATTTGTAATTAGTTTTAATCAATAAATTTTTTTATTAATAAAATTAAATTATTGTATTGTCATCCAAATAATCATGTATAAAAAATTTTTACCCAAATAAACGTTTTTTAAAATGTATTTTTTTAACGATTAAAAAATTCCCCCCCTAAATAAATAAATATATAGAGAGTGTGAGCTAATGGTGTAGGAATTGAAAAATGCTATTGTAGCAAAAATAATTCACTTGGTGCTTGGACAGATCTACTCTGATTTGCCGGCTGGGGGACTTGCCAAGATTAACTCTTTTTGGCCCCCAAACCCGGTACATGGTTACGAGCCGACTTCGGGGCCGTAGGGGCTGGGTTCGAATCCCCCAAAAAAGGATTTTGAATGGAAAAGGGCCTTTTTCGGCATGGTTGACTCAAAAGCCGTCGGCCCAAGTCTTCTCGCGTGGTTGGTGGGAAGGGGGAGAGAAAAAGCCCCTGACCAAACCCATTTTCCTCCCACAAAATTGGTGGGGAAACGAGCCAAATCACTGTCACCTGTATGGTGCTCAAAGCCCCTAACGACAGGGTCACTTAGCCTTTTCCCTGATGAATTTTGGGGCCCGATCTGGGTTTTGCCGATCAGGTGGTATCAGTAACATCAACAACTTTTTTGTTTTTTTTTATTAATTTAATTTTTTTATTACGTGCGTATATTTTATTCATTTAATTCCTTCTTTTTTCTCGTCATTTTTTTATTAACTTTTACTTTATTTTTCGAAGTTTAAATATAATTATATAGTTAGGAAAGTCTTGAACGTCGTTGGAATATAAAAAGGAAAGGAAAAAAATTCGTAAATGTCTTGAGTTGGTCTAGAAAAGTTGTTGCATTTTATTTATAGTATCGAATTTCCAAATTTTTAATCTACGTGAACTACCAAAAAATTTTCTTTAAAAAAAAGCCATAATAATAATATTTTACTTGTATACCGCCAGACGTCTTTACATGTACTACAGTGGCTGAACTAGGTTTTTAGAAATATGTAATTTAGAAGTGGATTTATTCAGATTCTATTACATCAAAGGAGAGAAATTTTAGTAAAAGCCGCTCATTATTATTTCAGCTGATCGCAATTGGATATTTTCAGAACTTTTAGTTCAATCCTTGTATGAAAGTTCTTGCTAAATGCATAGGCAAAATAATATCTCTCTATTTTTCATAAAAGGGAGATTGTTTAGAAAATATGACATTCTTTCTTCATTTTTCGCCAACAGTTTTTAAATAGTTTTTACTTGCAGTAATATTATTAAAATAACTGTATATGTATATTCTAATGCCACAGACACTGCATATCAAAATTTATTTTTTATTCGGTTTTTCAAAATCACGTTTCTGATTTTTTTACATTAAATCAAAGAAAATTTTAAAGTGATGAATATTGTTCAATCGATTATCTTACTCTATTTTATGTTTTAATTTTTTTTATGAAATGTGATCTTGCTATATATATTATATTTAATAAAATATTTGATCTTGTACCTGATATACTCTTTATGTCATTAATAATATCCAGGTTATTAATTTAGATTTAACAGTACATTAAGGTATCCGACTACGTTCGGAAACTTGATTTTAAAAAAATGGAAAATTTATGATTTTAGTATCTTTTAGTTTAGAATACATGTAGAAAATTGTTTTAAGGACATTATGTAAAAAACAAATGATTTAAAACAATATTTTTGGCAAAATGAACTTAGAATAACCTTTTTTTAAAATTTTTTCTTTTATAAAAATAGTTCAATTAATGATATTTTTTCTTACATAAAAAAAAGAGTTTTTTCCCAAAAAGTCTGAACCAGGGTATTTGAAAATTCAATTTGTTTTAAATTACCACTAACTTAAAAAATCCATTTTTTTTTTTTTGCCCCCTGTTGTCGTAAAAAAAAAGCCCATTCTAAGTTTATATATTTCAAAAAAATTTGACGGGCCGGGAGGTCTGATATTACAAAAATATTATTATAATAGAAGCATTTTTTCACGAAAGGGAAATTTTTTTAAAAAATTACTAAGTTAATTTTTGCCAAAATATTGTCTTAAATAATTTTTATTGTCAAAATGTCCAAAACAATTTTTTTTTATGTACTAATCTAAGGCACTAAATATATAAATATTTTCCATTTATACCTTTTTAAAATCACGATTCCATTTTAGTCGGATACTATAAGGGAATTTTACTTTTTAATTAAAAAAAGATTTGGTTATTTATCTACAGTATCACACACTTACTACGCAACATTGGTATCTGAAATTTAAATGGGTGTTGAATAAATTTCCTACCGCATCAGAATAGTATTTATGTAAATATTGTAGAAATGAATTACAAGTCATCAAATGGTTACCAAATATGGTCCCGAAGAATGGGTTTAGCCATCCCCAAATTTTCCCCAAGTTAACTTGAAACTCTTTTAAAAATGAAGGCCAAATTGCATGCTAATATTACAGTTTTTATCTAAAAATAAATGCAGTGGAAAGAAATATTAACTTATTAAACATACAGATTTAAATTATTTACACTATTTTAAGATAAAACAAGTAATATAATTTTTTTTTTCAATTTTTACTTATCAAAAAGAAAATTTTTTTTTTTGCTACTTTTTTAAATAAGTTACAATTAATATAAATATTTTTCATTTACAACAGAATCCCAAATTAAGGGTAATTCTTTTTTTAAATTATAATAAAGACGTATTGCATCCAAAACAACGTGTATATAAAACTTCATTCAACTGAATGCTTTAAAAGGGAAAAAAAACCCCAATTTTGACACGTCGAAAAAAAGAAACCCATTTGTAATTTTGAAATAATTAGTTTTTCAATTAATTTTTAATTAAAATTTAAAATTTTTTATTGTCACCCAAAATAATCATTATATAAATTTTTTTACCCCAATTAGGTTTTAAAAATGTATTTTTTGGTGCAAATTCCACCAAGATAAAAATAAATGAACAAACAAATAAATAAACAAAATAGAGGGTCTGAGTTAATAGTAGGAATTGAATTAAGAACTTATCACTTTAAATTTGTAACAATATGTTTCCTGAAAATTAATTTAAAGATTTTTCTAGTTTTGTTAGTTTGTTTGCTTACTCAAGTGAGTCTCATTGATATCTATTTAATTTACATGTATACAAGATGGAGAAATATGAATTTAAAAGTATTCGGAAATGTTGAATATTATTAAAATACCATTGGGATTTTAATAAATAGGAGTACTTCGACAATAAAAAAAAATCACTGGTAAAAAATTGTCTTAAGCTGACAACTAGTGCTGAAAACATTTTTTATTTATTGCTCAGAAAAAAATTTTGGCAAAAAGTTTTTTTCTTTTAAAACTTACTTCCCCTTGGGTTTATGAAAAATTTTTATTATAAAATGAGGGGCCGGGGAGTATTATAAAAGAGGTGGATTTCCTTCATTAGATGATTTATTTCTTTTTTTTTTAATGCTTTAGTATTTGTAGTGATAAAAAAGGATTTTTTTTTCAATTTTTTATGACTGCTTGTAAAAAAACATTTTAATCTACGAAAATATATTTAGTTTCACTATTTTTGTTTTCCTTAATTTTCTGAATGATGTTATTTATTCCAGAATCTTATTTAAATAAAATACAAATTTTTAAAAATGTTTAATATTAAATTATTGTTGTAAAATAAAAATAGATTAGAAATTATATTGAATTTCATATTATTATTACATCTGTGTATCAGATGGATTTTATATATAATGGTTGTTTAATTGATATCAATGACAACTGTGTGAATTACACTCTTTTGCAAACCATGAAGCAAGTGGTTGTTTTCCTTCTAAATTAAAAAATATGTACAGATCATATACGGATAATAAGATGATAAAAATATCAAGTCCATGCATAGGGCTCATCCACGGTTCACAGTTACAGCTTTAATTTTCAAAACAGTAGTTGTTGGAACGCCCCTGGAGGCGATGCATGCTTGTATACGTCTCGGTAAAGAGTGATAGAGGCTACTTATGTCATCGTGTGATACATTCTGCTAGGCATTCACCAGTTGTTGCTCCAGATCCAATATAGTTTAGAATGCTCAAATCTGGTGCCTGATTATGTCCCAGACATGTTCAATTGGTGAAAAGTCTGGTGACCTTGATGGCCAAGGAAGAGTATTAACGGTACGAAGGCAGTCTAGAGATATGCGAGTGATTTGGGGCCTGGCATTATTATGTTGAAAACTGGCCTCCGGATGACGTGTCGTGGACGATTATAAAATCGGCTGCAGGATGGTAACCTCATATCTTCAAGCTGTTAAAAATATATGGAGGATGACTAGAGATTACCTGTTTTCGTATGAGATAGCACCCCACGCCGTCACACCAAGGGTTATGGCTGTATACCTTTGTAAGACAAAGTCTAATTGAGACCGTTGGCCCCGGCCTCTTCAGACACGAAGACGATGGTCTTCTGGTTCAAGAGTAAAGCGAGTTTCATTGTTGAACACTAGGCTATGCCAGTCCGATGGAAACCATGATGATTGGCTGCTACACCACTCCAGACGATTCCACCGATGTTGTGGGGTCAAAGGCAAGTATCTTGAAGGCCGCTCTGAGGATAACCGCACCTCAGGCATGCTCTGTGAAATGGTGGAAGGTGCCACGGGGACTAGTGAAAAGATTGTAGTTCGTTGCATAGATGACAACGATACCTGTGGATCTGTTCGGACTTGTCAAGCAATCATCCGATCTTGATTCGCATTTGTGTATCTTGGCCTTCCAGAGCGTTCATTTCGTTGATAAGTTCCTCACAGCAACTATTGCTGCCAGCACCTTTGCACTACTGTGTCTGTACGTTGCAGGTGAAGACCTATTGCTCGGTATGTCCACCCAGCTTCACGCATTCCGACTATGCAACCACGTTCGAAATCATTCAGTTGCCTATAGGGTCTTCGAAAACGTCGTGATGGCATCATTCGTTTTTTCTCCAGGAAACCACAACGGTGAAAACGAGAAAAAATAAATTTTCCGCCTCTAATATAAATTTATATTTGATAGTTGCTAAGCAGAAATGCACACTAAGGCCGCAATTCATGTTCATTTGCCTTGAAAATTTTATCATTTGCGTGTATGATCAAGATGTCGTTGCTTACGAAATTTCATCACAATCGGACAACTCCTTCTTGAGACCTCGATTGTTTTGCAAAAGAGTGTATTTACAGCAGAAACAACTAATTGCATTAAATAAATGACGTCCTGTTATTGTTATATATAATTTGCCATTCATATATATATATTTCTTCTATAGAAGTAGAAAACCACTTTTCTTTCTATAAGAAAATACTTTTCTAAAAAATATAGAATCTTACAATGATATTAACAAACTATCAAAAAGTTTCATCTTTTGATTGCTTTAAGTACATATTACTGAATTAAATTTACTATTCAATTAGTAGAGGTTTAGTTAAATCCCTTAGAAAATAAACTGTCAGAATTTCCATTTCCACCTTTAAATCATCTACAGTTGTAATCCTGAAAATAATGGGAAAAAAGATGACAAGAGCCATAAAAAGTATACATATCCCACCCACTCTGTTTGAAAAGTTTCGTTTCATTGTCTATTTACATTATTTTTCCATTTCCTGTGACAACGAATGTTCTGTTATTCTTGGAAAGTTTTAGATGATTTCTCTAAAAATTAGAATATTCTGTACATAAATCATGGGTGATATTAATTGTACGCATTAAACCAAAGAAAATAAATATCAGTGAAGAATGTATGATACTTTTTCTATCAGTTATTGTAAATGGATATACTTTATGACCTAATAATGTCAGTATATTATGTAATGAATAATATATAATTATGGAAAAGTATTAAACTGTTTGTTGTGGAACAAAATTACTATTGCAATTGTATGACTTACACAGCAGAGAATGGTTAAAAAATATAATACACATTTTTCTTTAGTTTAAGAAAAAGGAATAGTTTATTCCTGAAATAAATATTATCTTACTAATAGAAAAAATCGATGAAATTTGATTTCAAGTATCATTCTTGTTAAAGTTTTTTGCTTTTTAAGTATGGATGATTTTCAAAATATTTTGAGAGATCTATATTTATCGATAATTTTTCTATCTTTCCTTTATTTCTGTTGTTTCATGTCAAACTAAACTGAAATATGAAAGCTATAATGAAATATTTAATAAAGGAAATATGATGGTTCTAAAATACATTTTAAAACAGATCAAATTTTATTTCGTTTTTTTCTTTACATACCCAGGAAAACCTTTTTTTGGCTGAGTTACACTACTTGTAAAATTAAATATGACTGGTCCACACAAAATTTTATAGAAAATGATGTTATAACCTTTTTTCTTAATAACATGCACAATTTAAGTTATCTGAATGTAGAAAATTAAAATAATAAAGGCCAAAATAAATCCATTGAATTAAAAAGGAAGACATATCATCATAACTGAAGAGTGAAGCTTGGTATAAACTTTTGTACTGGTTCTATTGACAAATATGTATCTCATTCCATACACCTTACTTAGCATTTCTAAAGCATCCACGTTGCTCTTTGCCTAAGCGTTTACAGAATTTAATTTTCAACGTTAAACCTCAAGAAAAGCCATCTTTCATAGATCGTGAAAACAAAGCTACTAATTTCGAAAATAACAGCTGCATCGTGCGGTTTAGTCACATGACTTGGACGAACCAACCTGGCTAAGTAGGGGAGGATTGGCAAAATCCATTTGCGTGGTTTAACTTTTTTAGAAACTTACTTTCATCACACACACACACACAGCAATAGTCGCTGTCCCTGAAATTTTGGATCGTACTACGAATAATATTATCAGAAAACCTCATTCTCTTGTAAACTGTAAGGTCATTTTGAGTAGCATTGGAACAAAAAATATTTTTCATCAAATATATTTAAATTTACTGAAATTTAAAATTTATAATGACACATTAGCGCAGAAATGTACATTATTGTTTTATTATGTACTTTATTGTGTATGATACAAAAGTATTCAGATAATTAAAAAATGTAAAGTTTTTATATAAACGAGAAATTTAAGACTTATATAATCAGGTAAAATTAAACATATTGACGTGATCTACGTAAACATGTTGTTAAAATATATTTTCTCATTAATAACAAAAAACAAATCTGCTTACTCTGTATAAAATGCATGGTATAATAGGTAACGGCGCCTTAAATAAAGTTCGATAATTTGTATTCTGAAAAATTTCTTACATCAAATAATATTTTCTTTTTAAAAAACTGCTTTTTTTAGTTTGGCCATTTGCGAAACAAAATTGGCTCTGCTATTCGCCTTAATAAATGGCTTGACGAAGAATTCTTTGAAAATGATTTTTCTTTTTCAAAAACTAATTTAAAATTTGGAAACGATTCTGTTTTTCACTTATTTCCTCATAATTAGCTTTCAGAATTTTACGCTGCATTTCTCTTAGAAGTTACAATCTAACATTTCACGAAAAACGTACAAAATTTTATTAATACATTTTCATTTAATTTTCTTCACATTACAAATTTGTTGGCTTGTATTTGCTTTTTTATTTAATTTATCCCTTTACTCATTGCTGTTGTACACTTTTTTTAATTTACATTTCTTTCATGCTGTTTATTTCAAAATTTTCTGAATCAGGCTTGTTATTCATTAGGTTCTCAATGCTAGTATAAATTAAGAATTTACCTTTTATGAATATGAAGATTACTCATGAAGATAAGACAAAAATATTATTCTTTTGTAATTTTGGCTGTTGTAAAAAATAAACACCTATTGAATGTTTCGAGGCCTTTAGCTGTTTTGTTCATTTTCAATGATTTTTATAAAATAGAAAAAATTATGTAAAAAATAAGAGTAATTGAATGTTATGAAAATGCTCTAAAACTATAATCGTTTGCCGCAAACACATTAAAAAATGGACTAATTTATAAGAAAAAAATTGAAACTTCAGAGTTAGGCGGAAGAAAACGAAATAGCTCTAAAATGTGCCGATAGATGGCGAAGTAAAAGAAAGGTTCTGACGGAATCGTTACCCACATCACACAAAAAGTTCTTAATCGAAAGGAAGTAATAAATCTCAAGGGTGTTTAAGACAATAGTATGTGTTTACAGTAGCATAGTGCAAATGATTCACGGCTTCCAAGACAGCATGTAGCAACTGCTGCACATGAGTTACCTCTTCCAGATAACAGTGCAACATATTCCTTAGGGCTTTATGCACCGAGTTGATAATCAAATCCAACATTTGGCCAATTCCCAGTGCACTGCTAATTCCCGCATCACTCATCGTCTGTTCTGCAATGTTGTGGTCACATCATCCACAGTTAATGCGGCAACTGATTCACGTCCTATACCTAGTTTCAAGTCAAATGAACCGGTCTCTTTGAATTTATCTAGCATTTTCTGCAAGCCTTAGGTGACAATGGGCTAAATTCATGACGGTAAAATGATAAAGATAAACACGTATTCTCTATTGAATTCAAAGCAGACATCACACTAATTGTACTTGCTGTTCTACATGCAAAACGTGGTAACATTACAAATTTTATAATTGGGTAAAAATGTTCAAATGTTATATAAAACAAATTTCTTCAAAAAATTTTAAAATTAAAAAAAAATCTTATTTTATGCATGTACTTTTAAATAAAATGCGTTTTGTCTACCCATGTACATTATTGTTATTGAAAAATTTGTATTTTTTGAGAGAGAGTTTCTGAAAAGATGAAAAGTTGTCAACAACGAAGAGCATGAACTGATAAGCTAGAAACACGTGATTGCTTTTATCGAGTGACTATGGCGTCACATGAGTTTTTGAGCTAATTGGCTTAAAACACGTGGTTATCATCATGTGAGTATGACGTCACATTAATTGATTTCATAGGGCCTGATAGTAAGCCTTTTAACATCCAGAACTCCTGATAGTTATTAATTCATAATCACCATTTTAATAGGATTGCTTAACAAGCAGAGTGTCATTATTTTTTTGTCAGACTTTTGATGACGCACTCAGGCAACGAATTATGTGCCCTATTATTGATCTGCATTTTTATCAGAGCTATGACTGAGTAGTGCGTGTCGCGTCTCAATAATTTTTATGTTTCTACTTTGAGAACACCATCTATCGGCACATTTTGGATATATTTCGTTTTTCTTCGCCAAAACAAAATTCTATTGGCGAACGATTTTTAAGTCATTCTGTTCAGTAGTTTTCAAGTTAGAGAGTTATGAAATCGCAATTTTAATTATAACTAACCTGTATATCCATTATACGAGTATTTGTTTCAGTGAGCCCATATTCATCTCTGGAAGTCAGTTATACATTTATATCATAAATTGTAGACACTATTGCTTTCACATAATACAGGCTAATCCCTAATATTCAATTCAATCTTAATTTTCAAACAAAATAAGAAATAAGTGTATGTGCAAAATATCCATATTGATTCGACGCTGTTTCAGTGTTTATAACGGGCTATTTTCCACCGTGTAAATAAAGTTTGGTCTAAAAATATTCTCGCCAATTTTAGGAATTTTGGAGTGCTGGACATCTTGTAGACTTTACTTCTGAAGTGCTATGAATGGTCAAAATGAATGCTCCTTTCTTGTATTTACTTTGCTATATTCTTATACCTCCGATTTAACTATAGTCTCGTGTGCTTAGAATTTAAGAGGTAGAGGTAGGATTTCATTGGAATCATTTTAAAGGGAATAAGTTTAACTTGAGACACTTATCATTTAGATTCTAGTTTCATATCATTTCTATTAAGTCATTTTTTTGTTTCTTTTTTAACGAAAGCCTTTATTTCTTTATATTTTCAAATCTGCAATTTTATAAACAGATTTTTCAAATAAAAATAAATATTTGGTTATTAGAGTTTGATAGAATTCGGAAACAGTACTTTTGATTCTACGATTGAAGCCTGAACGTATTGTTAAAATAAAACTCTCAAACACAATTCTTGAACATAATCACACAGAGGGCCACGAATTGTTCATATTATCCCAGCCAAATGTTATTGTGATCAATCCTAAAGATTTAACATGGTCCTATTAAGGTATCTGACGACTTGCGACAACTTTTTTGAAAAAAGGTATATATGGGGATTTTTTTGTAATTTTTAGATTTATTTAGTATATTTTAAGGAAAAAATCATAAAATTGAAAACAGAAAAAAAATTTATTATTATTAAAAGGGGGAAAAAACTGGTGAAAATGTACAAAAAATTACATAAATGGGGCCTGTTCTGTACAAAAACTTCGTGAACAAATTCTCAATTTTTCAATTTTAATGTGTTACTTTGTTATTCATGTTTGAAATGATCTTCAGGATAATGGATATTTTAATTTTTACAAAAACTAGAGCACTCTATCTTAGTGACTACATGAAATTGCTTCAAAAAAAATAGTGATTATATTCACATAAAGGACTGTAAATTTTAAAATAAAACAGGCATTGATAAATCTGAAGATCAAAATACATCTACTGTTATACAAAATATTCACAAAAACTTTCAGCAAATTATTTTCAAAACTTTTTGAGCAATCGCTGTCCCCGTTTGAGTTTTTCGAAAAAAAACACATTTCGAGTAAAACACATTGTAAAGTTTGACATCTTGTGTTAAATTATGACATCTGCTTTTACTAAAACATTTGTAGTTTTTGTTCTAGTGAATGGAAAATAAAAAGTTTGGTATTTTACTACAATAAAGTATCTATAAAAATAAAAATCATAAAATAAATTGCCAATTTTTGAAAAATTCATGATTTTGTGGTTTTAGCTCTGATACCCAAAGCAAAAAAAAGTTCCATGCAGAAACTGACAGAATCACTGACTAATAAAAATCTCGCCTGTTAAGTCTCCTGGAGGAAATTTACCCAAGAAATCCATGATCACTTCGAGTTTGTGAATATAAATGGAAGTTTGAAAAAAAACTGTCTCTTAGAAATTTAAAATACACACTCACTTCCCAAAGTTAAGCACGGAGTGTTAAATTGCTAAAATTTGGACAAGCACTGCTTTGACTGACACGTGATATTGCAAATATGAATATGTAGCTTTATGTGTATTAATGAAACAAAACATAGAATTACGGACAGAAATTTTAAAAAAAAAAAATAATACTGGAATTCTTATAACAGTGAGATATCGCCTATATTTATGTGATTAAAAATGACGTT
This sequence comes from Trichonephila inaurata madagascariensis, assembly GCA_019973955.1. Lineage (NCBI taxonomy): Eukaryota > Metazoa > Arthropoda > Arachnida > Araneae > Nephilidae > Trichonephila > Trichonephila inaurata. The sequence continues at coordinate 105,777 of BMAV01016091.1, read as the reverse complement.
TAAATGTTAAACAAACAAACAAAAATTCGCTGAAATTAATAAGGTATGAGAAAACCACCCGGTATGCAGTATACAGCGTGATCATGCTTGTTACGAGGTGATCAACCATAGCAGAGTCCAATAATCGTCATTCCACCTGTAGGCAGTTTCTAAATCTTTTGAGTGTGGTTGAGGTGGAAACGCTCCACATACAGCACGACCGAGGGCATCCCAACAATTTTAAATTGAACTATAATCCGCAGGTAAGCCGATACTTCATACTTGAAATCCCCACTTCTAGAAAAGTTGTCAATGACAGAAGCTGTATGGGAAACCATTATAATCCATTCAAAACGAACGAAGGACCAACCACCTAGAATAGTTTCAATTACGAGTTAAGGACTTCATTTCACAATTCCGTACAGCCGTCATAAAACCAAGCCTATAGCCGCTAGGTCGGTGCGATATCGTAATGAAATTCTGTCCAGCGTCCAGCCATGGTACTCTACTGCCAAATGCATGAATTACAGATGTTGTCGAGTCGATTGTTGAGGCTGGTTCCCTCCAGACACATTACATACACTTATCATCGCGTTATAAGACATATCTGACTCATCTGTGTACATAAAAATGCCTCAATCAGACACAGTCCAATTCACATGTTGGCAGACCACTTTAATCGTTTTCTGATTGATGGGAAAAAGGAACACAAGCTAATAGTACCCTGGTGTGCAAACCATTTCAGCGTAGCCTTCGACAAACAGAACTGGCAGATATCGTTTTAACAATCGCCACTGTAACCATAGGTTTTACACACGAGTGAGGTAGATCTTTGATGTCACTTTGGCTACTTTACGCAGGTAGTAATCCCCGATAGTCGACTACAGGTCTTCGGGCAACTGTTTGGCTAGTTAGATTTTTTCCAAATCGAGAAAAGTAAGGAATGATGAGCCCCGAAGAAACGAGCAATACCTGTGATAGCCACAGACCTGTTTCATCGAAGATGCGACAGCTCAGAATCTTCCATCTGTCTCTGAAAGCCATAAAACAACTCAGCTTAAAACAACCAAGTGTACGAAAGCTCTGAGAGCCTTTCATCAGTATATCAGTCGGACACCTTAAAAATTTAAGGTATCCGGACATGTTGAATCGTGATTTGCAAAAGCGTATAAACGGATAATATTTAGTGATATTTAGTGTCAATTAGATTACTAAAACGTATATAAATTGTTTTAAGTAATAGTATTTCAATAAAAGATTATTTAATAACAATATTTTGACTAAAGAGTAACATCTGATTTTCAAAACATTCTCATTTTTAAAGGTCCTTTTTCATAAAAAGGAGAATGTTTTGTACGTCATTCTAAGTTTATTTTGGTCAGAATATTGCAATAATAATAGGCTTATTACAATTATAATAATATTTTGCCTGTATAAGGCTCAGAGATCTGTACAGAGCCTGAACTAGAATTTTGAAACATATAATTCAGAAGTGAGTATTTATCCATATTTTACTACAACAAAGGGGATAAATTTTTAAGAAAAACGCTGGTAATTATTTCCACTTGGTGGTAACTTTGAAAATAATGTGAATTTTCAAAAATCCTGTAGTTCAGACTCTCTGGAGAAATCTCTCCTTTATCTAAACAAAAATATTATTATAGTAGCTACCTTTTTTAAAAGGAGAATGTTTGAAAAAGATTATCTGAAGTTAATATTTTTAGTTTCAAATATTGTATTTAAATAGTTTTTGTCATAATGTCGTTAAACAATTTTATACATGTATTCTAATCTATGGACTCTAAATATCATGAAAAAGTTATCAATTTATGCGGTTTTTTAAATCACGGTTCCGAACGTTGTCGACACCTTAATCGTTCTTTTTTTGCGGTTTATTTTTGTTTTATGTAAAGGTTTTTCTTAATAGTCTTGTATTTTACAGCTGATAATGAACTTAGGAAAACCTGTAGTATGAGTAACCACAGTAACAAAATATTATATTAACTTATAAATTTAAAGGTATTCTAGTTTTATTTTATTTAAAAAAATTCTATGTATTTTCTACAAATTATGTTAAATGATAATTGTTTTGTTTCTGAAACTATCGTTTCGCAAATTTAAATACATCTTTTAAAAAAATTTTTATCTTTAATCATTTAAATTTACGGATGATAAATGCTTGAAACAATGTCCTTTCTATTTTAATTAATATTGATTATTCCCGGAACAACAGCTCGCTGCGTTGCTTGAAAATTAGTAATATTCCATAGATATATCTGTAGCGACTAATTAAAGTTTTAGAAGCTAGCAGAAAATATGTTGTTGAGCCTCATCCAACAGACAAGAAAGATGAACGTGTGCTTATACTTTCACCAACTTTATTCTTCTGTACTCAGCAACAATTCAATTCAGAAAATTGTTTCGACAATCCTAAATAGAAACTTTCAGTAATAATGACGGTGAATTCCAGAATTTAATTTTTACTCATACAGGCATCGTTGAAAGACGCTGATTATGTAAATAATTAAGGTTGAAAAGAAGTAAACCAATGGTTTCTGCTTTCACGATCATCAGAGTTTAAGTTGGTAACAAATGTAGTGCCTCTATTTTATTTTTCCTAAATTGTCCTAATTCTACCCATTTTAAATTTGTTCTTCCGTGCGTTTGTTCTATTTAAAGTGGTAGAAACATTCTTTCGCGCTGTCGAAGTTAAAAAAAACGACAGAGTCCCTCAGGTGCGGACTGTTCTCGGAAAGAACAGCCTTTGTGTTTAAAATTTGTTCTATCAAATGTCAATGTGCTGAGCAATTATAAGACATATTTCTTCTAACATCTCATATTTTGATCCTCTTCGTTGAAAGTTTCGTTAACAGTAACAAATTTATTTTAATACCAGCTGAAGGACCTTGTTCTTCACACGGCTAATTTTTTAAAAAATAAAAAAACAGCCCTGATGTAACAGCTGAATTGTAAGGAGAGTAAATGTAAGATATTGTTTTAATGAGGACGCTTATTATTTATTCATAACGCCCCTTAAGTCTACAATATTCTTAGGTTCAATTTTCAAACCCCTTTTCTGTTTAAATCTCTATTCCAAGAAAAGGAGATGCCTATAAAAATTTCAAGTGTAGTGTAATAGCTTAAAACATTAATATTTATTTGTAACACCCTCTGCTTTTTCTCCCTCACGAAGCCCCCATGGATACATTTTTTACAAAACCACTTTTTACAACGTATTTCTACTTCAATGAAGGAATGTGTGCGCCAGGTAACCCCAAGTCCGCAGGTATAATAGTGCAAAACGGGAATATTATGTATAACGCCCCTTGGGTGTCGATTTTGTCCACATCGGCTAACGGATCTTTACCCATGAAAGGAAACGCCTATCATTTTTCGAATCAGTAGATGTAATAGTTTAAAATCAGCAATATTTATCCGTAATGCCTCTAAGCCTTCTGCCAGTCGATTTTCATTAATAAAACCTCTTCTTTTTCTAAACGTAAATTCATACGTCATGAAAGGAAAGCGCCTACTAAATTTCAAGTGTGTAGGTCTAATAATTCGCTGAAAACGGGAATATTTATGTATAACTGTTGCATAATTGTACACCTTCTTTTATAATATGTATTGATTACGAAAATATTCATAGAAAAAAAAACAAAATACGCAAATCCATTTATTGCCAATTTAACTTCCCCAAAGCACTGTGCCATGGAAAGACCTCAAATAATGGCAGAAATGTGGAAAAATGTTGTTTTTACTATTACTGTTACAATTACTAATTTTACTAAACTAAATTGTGTGATATGCAAAAATACAACATTAAAATGTAGGAAACCAAAGAAAAAATAGGCTAGGTGCTGCCCACTCCTACTTGTTATTAATTTGCAACTGTACAGATATGCCGAACTTGATAAGTATGATATAAGGAAAAAAATTGGCAGATTTCACATGGCAAAGTGAAATAAATTATTGCAGCTGTTTAGCGAATCATCCAAATCGTAACGTGTTAGGAGAAGCTAGCCATGACGCATGACGCAATTGAAGGCCTTGCAATCTATTACGGTCGATCTCCCGCAACTTGTGCAAACATTATTAAATGACTCTATGGTTGTTCTGGAACCACTACTAACCCGATTGAGTATAACCCAGCGTTTCTCAAACTGTGGGGCGTGCCCCGTATGGTGTGTGATAACCCCACAAGGGGAGGGTGAGTATATTGAAATCTGAAAAACAAAAATATTATTTAAAAAAAATTATTTAATTTAACGAATTAAACAAGCTAAAATTCATTATAACATAATAAAATATAAAATACACATTTGCACTCATATAATATCATCATAAATGTATCAGTACCACACAATGCATTTCCTTATAATAAAATCAACAATACTAAGTTAAGAACAAGCTTAATAATTACCAGCGATCCCATGGTCTGTCATATATGTAATAATTTTACAAAGAAATCAGCTCTTATCTTGATAATTTGCATGGTTTATATACTAATCCCGAACTGCCGATTCAAATGATGGGATGACACCACCCCAATGCCGATGCATGTGAGGTGTGTATGTGATGGTATTTGGGGGGTATGGTGTTAAATAAATAAAATTTTCTAGAAATAAGTAAACTTCCAAAACACTGCAAAGTCCTTTATTACATTCCAAAGCCCTCGAATAATTTTGTGGATGGCAGCACAGAGAAGATCGTAGCTCAGAAAGACGTATATACATCCGGGACATTTAACGCAGAGTGAGTAAGGTTATAAGAGTGAGACGTATATATACCGTCCGGGACATTTAATTACATAATTGTTCTATAGTTACTGTGGAGGGGAGTGTGATGAAAATTATGATTGAATATTGTCAAACATTGAAAGTTTGAGAAGCACTGGTATATATAACCTATTTGAATCACATAATAACATTGATAGCAAACTATCATTGACTTTAAAGCACCGGGTGATTGTAAGCCAGGTTTGATTTTTCAACGTACACTGAAAGAATGCCAATATATAATAAAACAGGAAATATTATCATGGTACGACGAGACAGCATATTTAGTAATGACCACATGGCAACACGGCTTTATAGCTTAAGGACTGTCAACACCTAAGATAGGTATTGCAACACTAAGGCGACCTTAACTACATGTAAATGACTTGTTGCTACAAATAACATCACGATTCCTTCTGATCGTAATTAATATAATTTACTTGTAGGATAATGCCTAAATGCACATAGCACATATGAACCAACCAGCCAACTAAGATACTCAAATTGTTCCTTCTACCAGCGTACCTTGAACTTTCACCCATTGAATACATCTGAAACGTGATTAATCGTCGTTCAGGTACACTGACACTGCCGTTTATGGTGATTAGTAATGGAAATAATTATTTCCGTTGCTAATTCACTGTGTGCATGCTAGCATGTTAACGAATGTTAAAGTACGCTCATATACTCTGTTTCACTACTCTTCTGCTGTTGCTATTGTATTCTGTGATTGATCTACATTCAATGATTGCAGGGTTCAGTTGTTTACTGAATTATTGCATCGAAACGGTGATAAACACCACTGTTCGGTGTCATCTCTCCATTTGTCGATCCTTTCAACATTTTCGACGCATGCGCCTTCGAGGCCCTGCATTTTCATTGTTACGTGCGTACCTATATACTTTCACCAAATATCGCTATATTACATAAAAGTTCCAATGAAAAATAAGAGAAGAATTTTTACGACACCCTTATGAATCAAATTAATTCCAGTAAAATTATTCATGTTTCTTTGGTTTTTTCTTTACATATCATGAAGATCATCGTTATTTATATAAGAATATTGATTTTCCCAAATTCATTTGCATCCCAACAAAAAATCTTTTAATCTTCTATAGTCATTTAAAAAATTTATCTAAGAAGTCATTACATAAATCTAAATCACAAATGGTACATATAAAGGATGTTCATCAGCTATTTGTAAAGTGGTAAAGCAAAAAAAAAAAAAAAAAAAGGAACATACTTCGAAGATAATAGTTCAGAATTTGAAATTGAAGTACGATACAAAAATAACAGTGAATTTCGTTGTGTGATTATTTCAAAATGTAATGGTTGTGTAATTTCGTTTTAGTGTCACTTTAGATCATGCGTTTTAATGCGTTAATTTTTCCCCTTTGGGATTTTTGAAGTGAAAGATTAATGTCCACAAGTTCAAGACAGCTAAGATTTACATATATCTGTTACGACTTCAAAGAAATTAAGACATTTTACTGGGAGAATATATCTTTGTAGCACTCATTAAAAAGACTGATGCACATCTATTTTACACACACAAAACGAACAACCCAAAACACAAACGAATAAAACATACAAACATCTAGGGCTGGTATACAAAGTGGTTCTCTGCTAGTTCCGAAGATCTCAGCTCTTATAGCTTCTCCATCAGAAGTTTTTGAATCATGTTATGACTTCAGTGATTAGTCAGAATACGAGAAAGATGTACTGTTTTGAAAAACGTTAACGTGGCAGCTCTTTAGGATATAAAGTTGTTATTAGGTTAATTCCCGTTAGGCGGGGAAAAAGTGAATTGCCACGCAATATCTTGACGGCTCAAGAGCATTATGAACTAATTAAAATGCCTGAGTGGAAAATAAAATAGTGATTATTACATATATTCCTCCTACAAGATCTGCGCAGTTAATATTTCTGATATTCTCCTAGAAATAGTTAGTAACAGCGATACAGCGATAATAAAATTTATAAAATGCTTATTTGTAAAACTGAAAGTTACATATGTAAATTTTCCTCACACTTATAAACATAAATGTTCTCTTTATATATTTTTAAGCTTCTTTTCGATATTTGGAAATTATAAATTTTCCCTCATAATGACCTGGAATCAGAAATACCTAATATTTGATAAACGTGTATTGGTTTCATGAGTGTGCAAAAACTTTTTCACCGCTGATGAATTTCGTGAGTGTGAAATTGTTTTACTGTTGAAAAGTGTATTTCTTTAAGTAAAATAAATAGAAGTAAATGTGTTAGAGAAAAATATGGTGGTATTGTAACATTCCCACGAAAGATCTGACATTTTTAAAAAAGAAAGTTTCCCAGCTTCTGAAGTTGTATCTTCTAAAAAATTTTTATTTTTAAAACTGTTTTATAAACTAGAAATAGTTGTGAGCTTCTATGAGGGAGGCTTAAGGATAGATATAGAAGGATTTTAAATCTATCTTTGTTTTATGTGTTATAAAGAGAAAACACGAAATTGTCTATAAATACATTTAAAATATTATTGTCTGCAGTGATTTTTGCCTGTGTAAAGCGAAACATCCATCCAACTCATTATAAGTATTAGAAGAAAAAAATTTTATAAGGTAGTATGATAAATTAAGAATGAAAAGTTCTATATCACACTTTGAAATGTATTTATTCCAACATATATATTCTATAATATTGTTTTATATTAGAAGCTGACCTTCAGTTTGAATTTTTCTTTTTCAAATATCATCATTGATTCAAGTTACTTAAAACATTTTTGGAAAATAAATTTTCCAATGGGAGTAGCAAATTGCTGTTACAGACTAGAAGACGTGAAATTGCTATTGATTTTTCCTTTCTATATTTAGTTTAGAACAATAGCCAGAGAAATTGTAATATTTTTGTGATCTTTCTTTAACATTTATAAAATAAATTGGTACTTAAATATTATGCCATCGACCAGCTTTGTGGTAGTATCTAAATAAGCTAGTAACAGTCTTCGACATGAGTGATCCTTTTGACTAGTGGTATGTTACGTGCTTACGAATCCATAGGTAACGGGTTCTAATTCTAACATTGGTGACCCACTGCCAAATCAAAAAGACGTTTCCAATTTAAAAACCGTTGCTAAATGCTGTCAATATTATTAAGCTTGAACATGCATGGGGATGGATTTCACCTTATTGGTTGCCTATCGCGCCATTTACATGTGTTCAATTTTATGATATAATATAAAAGTATCGAAAAATAAGTATTAAATCTACATATTATTTAAAGGTATGAACGAAAATTGTTTAGAACAAAAAAGTAGACTGTGATAATATTCGAGACACGCTTGTTGTTGAAGGATGCCGGATTCCTTCTATCCGAATTCGTAAATTAAATTAGAAATAATTTATATTTTAATGCGCGATAAATATGGTAAACAAGGCTCATTGGGCAGCATTTTAAGGATTCATTATTTTATGCATATAATATACTTCAAAAACCTTTTAAATCGAAGAAAATAGTTAAAATAACTATAAACCACAATATAACAAAAAATAAAGCACATTGAAAGAAAAATGTACTTAGAGAACGAATATACAAATAAAGGTTTATAAAACGAAAGAGAAATGTGTGTGTGAGTTTTATAATTTATTCTGTAAAGGGGAAGTATATTTATCAAATAACTTTCTGGATATTTACTTAATATAACAATCTGTTTGTCTCTATATTACTGGGTAAAACAAACAAGTTCATTTAATTACCCTGTTTTACAAAGGGGGTGCCGATAAAAACACTTAGTGATATTGTTCAAAACTAAGGTCTGCTTCATTTATCTTCCAACTATGCCAGATACGTCAGCAAGTGTTTAAAGTTTTCCAAACTATTCCATCATCGTAATTTGTAGAGATAAGATGAACTGTTCTTGTCATGGAAAAGTTGCTTCATTTAGGAAATTATCGCACAGTAGAACTTCTAGAACTGAAACATTTATCTAAGATGTCCGACTATCCTAAAATCATATTTTTGTAAAAAAATTGCCATTTTTATAATTTATTTTATAGGCCCCTCTTATTAGCTTTATAAAACACCAAGTGTTTTATTTTCCATTCTGTAGAATAACAAAATTACAAGTGTTTTAGTATAAAAGCAGATGCCATAACTTTACATAAAGATGTCAAATTTTAAAAATGCTATTACTGAAATATGGTTTTTTCCTGAAAAGTGCTAAAACGGGGACAAAGGATTACTCAAAATGTTTTTTAAAATACCCGCTGAAATTTTGTGCAAGCTCTACAACAGTAGAAGTAGCAACCCTTATCAATCACTGCTTGGCTAAGGTAAAATTTACAGTTCTTTGCGTGAATATAATCACTATTTTTAAACAATTTCATATAATATGCCAAGATAAAAGTGCTCTAGTTTTGTAAATGCTAGAAATATCTCTTATCCTGAAGATCATTTCAAAAAGGAATCGCAAAAGTACTACATAAAATTTAAAAATTGAGAATTTGTTCATTTACTATTTATACAGAGCTGGGCCCCATTTATATGTAATAATTTTTTCAATTTTACCCACTTTTTCCCATTTTAGTAGTAAAATTAATTTTTCTTGATTTTAGCCTTTTTTCTTAAAATGCACTAAATATATCTAAAAACACAAAAATCTCCATATCTACTATTTTTTAAAAAAAAGTTGTCGCAAGTAATCGGATACCTTAATGATTTCTTTTGTAAGAGTTTTATTCTTCCTTATTTTAGGGATATAAAGTTATTGGAAGCGAAAAGAACTTACTAATTGTGATTTACAGATATAGATGGATCAAAGGATAGGGTTAAATGCACAATGCCAAAAGCACAGATTACAAAACTTTTACAGCACATGGTTAATGCTTCTTGTCTCGTACCACTTCAAACTAGGTATTCGAAATATCTTAGTTGCATAACTCGTTCATGGCTATGTTTGTGATTCCGCCGATTGCATCATAATAATGATAACCAAACATATTTCCTCTATGCAAAGCAAAGAACGTCTTAGCACAATGTAAAGCTTGAGGAGGAAACCTACCTGTATAACATGTTTATATGTTCTTTTGTGCTTGTAGGCCCAATAAAATTCTTAACAGCAAAGTATGTACTACTCTCCTATGGCACTATATAACACAGAAATAAGTTCGATGATGTTTGTTCCCATAAAAAATCTTGGCAAAAATTTTATTATCATACCATATGAAATATTTAGGAATCGAGAACTGTAAGTGTTAGTAAATGCGTGTATTCATCAAGGTGCCAAATGTAAATAGGCATCATTTGACCATTCCGTACACTTTTCTCTCTTAGGATATTCATAAATAACTCTACTCAGGAAGAGGTTCTAATTGTAGGCGCCCCTCAGGGAGGCGCGTGACAACCCTACGATGAGGAGCGCGTGAGTAAATTTAGAAAAGTCGTGAAAACAAAAGATTGTTATTTCAAAGAATAATTAATTTACTAAACTAAACAAACAAAATACATCTAACGTATAAAAATATAGCCACACATTTACATTGGGATAATATAATACACTTATAAATACATCAGTAGTGTACAATGTATTTGATAACTAATTTAACAATTTAAGTTGAGAACAAGTTTAATAAGCATCAGGCACTCCATGGGTTTGTCATATATAAAACTGTATACAAAATTTAACATACCTTGATAATTTGTAATGGTTTAAATTAACTATTCCTCCCAATGTGTGCAAGCTGCTACACGACGTGGCATAGAGTTAGAGTAATTCCCTGGATGGTCTTCTACGGTATTTCTTGCCAAATTTGTCCCAAATGTCGGTTCCAGGTCATCAACATTCCCCGGTAGATACAGTCTCCTTTCTTTACATCCTGTGACATGCTCGATTTGAGAGATATTCCAGCAATCTGGCGGGTCATGAAGTGTGCTCTGCCGAAGCTGCAAAACAAAGTTCATAGCAACACGTACCGCGCGTGGTCTGGCGTTATATTTGTTGATAATAAGGCCAGGTACTGCAAGAAATGGTAGCAGAACTGTTTTCAGAATGTCGTAGACGTACCGCCGGTGTAAGTGTGCCCCACGACGAATCTCCTCAAAACGGGTCCATGTCAAAATAAATGGCACCCCACCCGGTGGATCATGGTTTAGAGCCCGTCGCGTTGCAATAGTGAATACAGGAACGGCTTGTTGCCCCAAGTGCCTCCCGCGACATGTCTTCGATGATCGCTGTGACACTGCTGGAAGTGGATTCATCTAAGCACTATACGTCCCGAGTCATCTGGATTCCAACCTGATCAAGCCAAGTACTTTGTAATTAGAAGCCCCACGTGCGCGTCAGTGGCAGGTGGTGTAGTTGCCGGTACGAAAGGCAAATTTCACCTCTAGCAGAGACGTCTGTGAACGGTCATGTTGACACCGTGTGCGGGTTCCTGCTCCGATGGCTGATAACGACGAATCAGGGCACAATGCGATAGCTTGACCGGCAATCAATCTGTCCTCCCAAATCTGCTGCGAGTGCCGTTGTCTTACTTATTCTTTCCAGCATCTATATAATGGCAGCTTTACTTCAATCCATAGTGAGAGATTCTTTCGATTTAAGGATTCTTCGAATAGGTGTACATGGAAATACCAGCAGTTTTTGGCGAGGAACTCTCTTTACCAATTGGGATAGATGCAATTGGTGCAAGGTCATGCAGAAGATACAAGCGCCGCCATCGCGCTGTGGGCTAAGGCCATTTACGATAAAATGAATTCCCAAACGACGTCTTCGATAAGTGTGTAGCCCCAGCGATTTGTTCAAGTGTTTGGAGACGATTGAAGGTCTTTCAACGCATTTATTCCATACGAAGGATTCTCGTCTCTCTTTAACACGCCGATGCTATTCGTAAACCATGTCAGATTCACCATACACCCTACTTATCATCATAACTGAAGAGGAAGCTTGGTATAAACTAGTCCGGTTCTATTGACAAATATGTATCTCATTCCATACACCTTACTTAGCATTTCTAAAGTATCCATTGCTGTTTTACCTAAGCGTTTACAGAATTTAATTTTCAACGTTGTTCAAGAAAAGCCATCTTTCATAGATCGTGAAACAAAGCTTACTAATTTCGGAAAATAACAGCTGCACGTGCGGTTTAGTCACATGACTTGGACGAAACCAACCTGGCTAAGTAGGGGAGGATTGGCAAAATCCATTTCAAGTGGTTTAACTTTAGAAACTTACTTTCATCACACACACACACACAGCAATAGTCGCTGTCCCTGAAATTTTGGATCGTACTACGAATAATATTATCAGAAAACCTCATTCTCTTGTAAACTGTAAGGTCATTTTGAGTAGCATTGGAACAAAAAATATTTTTCATCAAATATATTTAAATTCTACTGAATTTAAAATTTATAAATGACACATTAGCGGTGAAAATGTACATTATTGTTTTATATAAAATACTTTTATTGTGTATGATACAAAAGTATTCAGATAATTAAAAAATGTAAAGTTTTTATATAAACGAGAAATTTAAGACTTATATAATCAGGTAAAATTAAACATATTGACGTGATCTACGTAAACATGTTGTTAAAATATATTTTCTCATTAATAACAAAAAACAAATCTGCTTACTCTGTATAAAATGCATGGTATAATAGGTAACGGCGCCTTAAATAAAGTTCGATAATTTGTATTCTGAAAAATTTCTTACATCAAATAATATTTTCTTTTTAAAAAACTGCTTTTTTGTAGTTTGGCCATATTTGCGAAACAAAATTGGCTCTGCTATTCGCCTTAATAAATGGCTTGACGAAGAATTCTTTGAAAATGATTTTTCTTTTTCAAAAACTAATTTAAAATTTGGAAACGATTCTGTTTTTCACTTATTTCCTCATAATTAGCTTTCAGAATTTTACGCTGCATTTTTAGAAGTTACAATCTAACATTTCACGAAAAACGTACAAAATTTTATTAATACATTTTCATTTAATTTTCTTCACATTACAAATTTGTTGGCTTGTATTTGCTTTTTTATTTAATTTATCCCTTTACTCATTGCTGTTGTACACTTTTTTTTTTTAATTTACATTTCTTTCATGCTGTTTATTTCAAAATTTTCCGAATCAGGCTTGTTATTCATTAGGTTCTCAATGCTAGTATAAATTAAGAATTTACCTTTTATGAATATGAAGATTACTCATGAAGATAAGACAAAAATATTATTCTTTTGTAATTTTGGCTGTTGTAAAAAATAAACACCTATTGAATGTTTCGAGGCCTTTAGCTGTTTTGTTTTTTCAATGACTTTTATAAAATAGGAAGAATTATGTAAAAAATAAGAGGAATTGAAAGTTATGACAATGCTCTAAAACTTTATAATCGTTTGGCCGCAACACATTAAAAAAATGGACTAATTTATAAGAAAAAAAATTGAAACTTCAGAGATACAACTCACTTCCCAAAGTTAAGTACGGGGTTAAATTGTAAAATTTGGACAAGCACTGCTTTGACTGACACGTGATATTGCAAATATGAATATGTAGCTTTATGTGTATTAATGAAACAAAACATAGAATTACGGACAGAAATTTTAAAAAATAATACTGAATTTTTATAAATTATGAGATGACGTCATATTTACGTGATTAAAAAATGACGTTTAAATGTTAAACAAACAACAAAATTCGAAATTAATAAGGTATGTGAGAAAACTTCACCTTTGTATGCAGTATACAGCGTGTGATCATGCTTGTTACGAGGTGATCAACCATAGCAGAGTCCAATAATCGTCATTCCACCTGTAGGGCAGTTTCTAAATCTTTGAGTGTGGCTGGAGGTGGGAAACGTCTACATACAGCACGACCGAGGGCATCCCAACAATTTTAAATTGAACTATAATCCGGCAGGTAAGCCGATACTTCATACTTGAAATCCCCTCACTTTCTAGAAAGTTGTCAATGACGAAGCTGTATGGGGAAACTCATTATAATCCATTCAAACGAACGAAGGACCAACCACTCTAGAATACAGTTTCACTACGAGTTAAGGACTTCATTTCACAATTCCGTACAGCCGTCATAAAACCAAGCCTATAGCTGCCTAGGTCGGTGCGATATCGTTATGAAATCTCTGTCCATGTCCAGCCATGGTACTTCTACTGCCAAATGCATGAATTACGGTGATGTTGTCGAGTCGATTGTTGAGGCTTTGTTCCCTCCAGACCATTACACACTTATCATCGCGTTATAAGACATATCTGGACTCATCTGTGTACATAAAATAGCCTCAATCAGACACAGTCCAATTCACATGTTGGCAGCATCACTTTAATCGTTTTCTTCTGGATTGGATGGGAAAAGGAACACAAGCTAATAGTACCCTGGCGTGCAAACCATTTCAGCGTAGCCTTCGACAAACAGAACTGGCAGATATCGTTTTAACAATCGCCACTGCAACCATAGGTTTTACACGAGTGGAGGTAGATCTTTGATGTCACTTGGCTACTTTACGCAGGTGTAGTAATCCCCGGATAGCCGACTACAGGTCTTCGGGCAACTGTTTGGCTAGTTAGGATTTTTTTTCCAAATCGAGAAAAGTAAGGAATGATGAGCCCCGAAGAAACGAGCAATACCTGTGATACACAGACCTGCTTCAATGCATGCGACAGCCTCAGAATCTTCCATCTGTCTTCTGAAAGCCATAAAAACAACTCCAGCTTAAAAACAAACCGCGTACGAAAGCTCTGAGAGCCTTTCATCAGTACATCAGTCGGATACCTTAAAAAAAATTTAAGGTATCCGACTATGTTTGGAATCGTGATTTTGCAAAAGCGTATAAACGGATAATATTTATGATATTTAGTGTCAATTAGATTACTAAACGTATATAAAATTGTTTTAAGAATAGTATTTCAATAAAAGATTATTTAAGAACAATATTTTGACTAAAAAGAAGCTTAGAATGACCCATTTTCAAAACATTCTCATTTTTTTAAAGGTCCTTTTTCATAAAAGGAGAATGTTTTGAAAAATGGGTCATTCTAAGCTTATTTTTGGTCAGAATATTGTAATAATAATAGTTTATTACAATTATAATAATATTTTGCCTGTATAAGGCTCAGAGATCTGTACAGAGCCTGAACTAGAATTTTTGAAACATATAATTCAGAAGTGCATTTATCCATATTTTCACTACAACAAAGGGGATAAATTTTAAGAAAAAAACGCTGGTAATTATTTCAATTGGTGGTAACTTTGAAAATAATGTGAATTTTTCAAAAATCCTAGTTCAGACTCTCTGGAGAAATCTCTGCTTTATCTAAACAAAATATTATTATAGAAGAATTTTTTATAAAAGGAGAATGTTTTGAAAAAAGATTATTCGAAGTTAATATTTTGCCTAAATATTGTATTTAAATAGTTTTTTTTGTCATAATGTCGTTAAAACAATTTTATACATGTATTCTAATCTAAGTGACTCTAAATATCATGAAAAGTTATCAATTTATGCGGTTTTTTTAAATCACGGTTCCGAACGTTGTCGGATACCTTAATCGTTCTTTTTGCGGTTTATTTTTGTTTTATGTAAAAGGTTTTTCTAATAGTCTTGTATTTTACAGCTGATAATGAACTTAGGAAAACCTGTAGTATGAGTAACCACAGTAACAAAATATTATATTAACTTATAAATTTAAAGGTATTCTAGTTTTATTTTATTTAAAAAAAATTTATGTATTTTCTTACAAATTATACAATGATACTGTTTTGTTTCTGAAACTATCGTTTCAAAAATTTAACACATCTTTTTAAAAAATTTTTTATCTTTAATCATTTAAATTTACGGATGATAAATGTTTGAAACAATGTCCTTTCTCTATTTTAATTAATATTGATTATTCCCGGAAACAACAGCTCGCTGCGTTGCTTGAAAATTAAAATATTCCATAGATATATCTGTAGCGACTAATTAAAGTTTTAGAAGCTAGCAGAAAAATATAAGTTGTTGAGCCTCATCCAACAGACAAGAAAGACGAATCGTAAAGCGATTTTCACTAACTTTATTCTTCTGTACTCAGCAACAATTCAATTGAAAAATTGTTTCGACAACTCTAAATAGAAACTTTCAAAGTTAAATAATGACGGAATCTTTTAAAAGAATTTAATTTTTACCTCGTTGGCATCGTTGAAAGACAAATTGATTATGTAAATAATTAAGGTTGAAAAGAAGTAAAACCAATGGTTTCGTTTCTGACGATCAATAGAGTTTAAGTTGGTAACAAATGTGTTCTATTTTATTTTTCCTAAATTGTCCTAATTCTACCCATTTTAAATTTGTTCTTCCGTGCGTTTGTTCTATTTAAAGTAGAAACATTCTTTCGTTGTCGAAGTTAAAAAAAACGACAGAGTCCCCTTGAAAAGTGACTGTTCTCGGAAAGAACAGCCTTTTGTGTTTAAAATTTGTTCTATCAAATGTCAATAAAGGATAATTATTAAGACATATTTCTTCTAACATCTCATATTTTGATCCTCTTTCGTTGAAAGTTTCGTTAACAGTAACAAATTTATTTTAATACCAGCTGAAGGACCTGTTCTTCACACGGGTTAATTTTTTTAAAAAAATAAAAAAAAAACAGTCTTGATGTAACAGCTGAATTGTAAGGAGAGTAAAATGTAAGATATTGTTTTAATGAGGACGCTTATTATTTATTCATAACGCCCCTTAAGCCCTTACAATACCTCTTAGGTTCAATTTTCTCAAACCCCCTTTTCTAGCGAATCTCTATTCCAAGAAAAGGAGATGCCTATAAAATTTCAAGTGTAGGTGTAATAGTTTAAAAACATTAATATTTATTTGTAACACCCCTTAAGCCCTCACAAAGCCCCTTATGGATACATTTTTACAAAACCACTTTTTACAACGTATTTCTACTTCACGGAAGGAATGTGTGCGCCAGGTAAATTTCAAGTCTGCAGGTATAATAGTGCAAAAACGGGAATATTTATGTATAACGCCCCTTGGGTGTCGATTTGTCCTACATCGGTTAACGGATCTTTACTCCATGAAAGGAACGTGCCTATCATTTTTCGAATCAGTAGATGTAATAGTTTAAAATCAGCAATATTTATCTGTAATGCCCCTTAAGCCTTCAGTCGATTTTCACACAAAACCTCTTTTCTAACGTAAATCTACGTCATGAAAGGAAAGCGCCTACTAAATTTCAAGTGTGTAGGTCTAATAATTCGAAAACGGGAATATTTATGTATAACTGTTGCATAATTGTACACTTTTTTATAATATGTATTGATTACGAAAATATTCATAGAAAAAAAACAAAATACGCAATCCATTTATTGCCAATTTAACTTCAGCACTGTGCCATGGAAAGACCTCAACAATGGCAGAAATGGAAAAAAAAAAATGTTGTTTTTTTACTATTACTGTTACAATTACTAATTTTACTAAACTAAATTGTGTGATAGCAAAAATACAACATTAAAAATGAGAAACCAAAAGAAAAAAATAGGCTAGGTGCTGCCCATCCAATTAAGTTATTAATTTGCAACTGTACAGATATGCCGAACTTGATAAGTATGATATAAGGAAAAAAAATTGGCAGATTTCACATGGCAAAGGAAATAAATTATTGCAGCTGTTTAGCGAATCATCCAAATCGTAACGTGTTAGAGAAGCTAGGCCATGACGCATGACGCATTGAAGGCCTTGCAATCTATTATGGTCGATCTCCTGCAACTTGTGCAAACATTATAAAATGACTCTATATTAACTGGAACCATTACCACCCGATTGAGTATAACCCAGCGTTTCTCAAACTGTGGGGCGTGCCCCGTAAGGGTGTGTGATAACCCTACAAGGGGGGGGGAGGGTGAGTATATTGAAAATTCAAAAAAACAAAATATTATTTAAAAAAAAATTATTTAATTTAACGAATTAAACAAGCAAAATTCATTATAACATAATAAAATATAAAATACACATTTGCACTCATATAATATCATCATAAATGTATCAGTACCACACAATGCATTTTATAATAAAATCAACAATACTAAGTTAAGAACAAGCTTAATAATTACCAGCGATCCCATGGTCTTGTCATATATAATAATTTTACAAAGAAATCAGCTCTTATCTTGATAATTTGTACGGTTTATAATTAATCCCGAAACTGCCGATTCAAATGATACGGGATTCACTCCCCAATGTCACGGTTTTTTACGTAGGTGCGTGTATGTGATGCATTGGGGGGGGTATGAAAATAAATAAATAAATAAAATTTTCTCTGAAATAAGTAAATCCTTCAAAACACTGCAAAGTCCTTTTATTACATTCCAAAGCCCTCGGAATAATTTTGTGGATGGCAGTGCACAGAGAAGATCGTAGCTCAGAATATATACATCCGGGACATTTAACGCAGAGTGAGGCGTTGGCAGAGTGAGACGTATATATACGTCCGGGACATTTAATTATTAATTGAAATGCATAGTTACTGTGTGGAGGGTGAGGGTGTGATGAAAATTATGATTGAATATTGGGTCGTAAACATTGAAAGTTTGAGAAGCACTGGTATATATAACCTATTTGAACTAATAACATTGATTAAGTAAACTATCATTGACTTTAAAGCACCGGGTGATTGTGTCAGGTTTGATTAACGTACACGAAAGAATGCCAATATATAATAAAACGAAATATTACTCTGGCATCGACGAGACAGCATATTTAGTACGACCACATGGCAACACGGCTTTATAGCTTAAGGACTGTCACCTAAGATAGGTATTGGTAACACTAAGGCGACCTAACTACATGTAAATGACTTGCTGCTACAAATAACATCACGATTCCTTCTGATCGTAATTAATATAATTTACTTGTAGGATAATGCTCAAATGCACATAGCACATATGAACCAACCAGCCAACTAAGATACCTAAATTGTTCCTCTTCTACCAGCGTACCTTGAACTTTCACCCATTGAATACATCTGAAACGTGATTAATCGTCGTTTGTGTACACTGACACTGTCGTTTATGGTGGATTAGTAATGGAAATAATTATTTCCGTTGCTAATTCACTGTGTATGTTAGCATGTTAACGAATGTTAGCATGCTCATATACTCTGTTTCACTACTTGCTGTTGCTTGTATTGTATTCTGTGATGGATCTATTATCTAATGATTGCAGGGTTCAGTTGCTAACTGAATTATTGCATCGAAATGAGATAAACACCACTGTTCGGTGTCATCTCTCCATTTGTCGACTTTCAACATTTTCGACGCATGCGCTCTCGAGGCCCTGCATTTTCATTGTTACGTACTATACTTTCACCAAATATCGCTATATTACATAAAGTTCCAATGAAAAATAAGAGAAGAATTTTACGAATTTTATGAATCAAATTAATTCCAAAGTAAAATTATTCAAAAGTCCACTTTTGAGTTTTTTTTCTTTATATATCATGAAGATCATCGTTATTTATAAGAATAACATTTTCCCACCATTTTTTAACCAATAAAAAATCTTAATCTTCTATAGTCATTTAAAAAATTTATCTAAGAAGTCATTACATAAATCTAAATCACAAATGGTACATATAAAGGATGTTCATCGTGCCATTTGTGCGGTAAATAAAAAAAAGGAACATACTTCGGCTAATAGTTCAGGAATTTTGAAATTGAAGTACGATACAAAATAACAGTGAATTTTCGTTGTTAAAAATATTTCAAAATGTAATGGTTGTGTAATTTCCTGTTTTAGTGTCACTTAGATCATGCGCTTTAATGGCGTTAATTTTTTCCCCCTTTGGGATTTTTGAAGTGAAAGATTAATGTCCACAAGTTCAAGACAGCTAAGATTTACATATATCTGTTACGACTTCAAAGAAATTAAGACATTTTACTGAGAGAATATATCTTGTAGCACTCATTAAAAGACTGATGCACATTCATTTTACACACACAAACGAACAACCCAAACACAAACGAATAAACATACGTAAACATCTAGGCTGGTATACAAAAGGGTTCTCTGCTAGTTCCGAAGATCTCAGCTCTTATAGCTTCCTCCATCAGAAGCTTTTTGAATCATATGACTTCAGTGATTAGTCAGAATACGAGAAAGATGTAATGTTTTGAAAAACGTTAACGTGGCAGCTCTTTAGGATATAAAGTTGTTGTTATTAGGTTAATTCCCGTTAGGCGGGGAAAAAAGTGAATTGCCACGCAATATCTTGGACGGCTCAAGAGCATTATGAACTAATTAAAATGCCTCGAGTGGAAAATAAAATAGTGGATTATTACATATATCTACAAGATCTGCGCAGTTAATATTTCGATATTCGTTCTCCTAGAAATAGTTAGTGCATACATCGATACAGCGATTAATAAAATTTGTTAAAAATGCTTATTTGTAAAACTGAAAGTTACATATGTAAATTTTCCTCACAATTTATAAAACATAAATGCTCTCTTGAGAGTATTTTAAGCTTCTTTCGATATTTGGAAATTCATAAATTTTCCCCACGTGACCTGAATCAGAAATACCTAATATCGATAAACGTGCATGGGTTTCATGAGTGTGCAAAACTTTTTCACCCGATGAATTTCGTGAGTGTGAAATTGTTTTACTGCTTGGAAAAGTATTTTTAAGTAAAATAAATAGAAGTAAAATGTTAGAGAAAAATATGGTGAAGAAATATTCCCACGGAAAGATCTGACATTTTTAAAAAGAAAGTTTCCCAGCTTCTGAAGTTGTATCTTCTAAAAATTTTATTTTTAAACTGTTTTATAAACTAGAAATATAGCGAGCTTCTCTATGAGGGAGGTTTAAGGATAGATAGAAGGATTTTTAAATCTATCTTTGTTTTATGTGTTATAAAGAGAAAAACACGAAATTGGTTCATAAATACATTTAAAATATTATTGTCTGCAGTGATTTTTGCCTGTGTGTTGAACATCCATCCAACTCATTATAAGTTAGAAGAAAAAATTTTATAAGGTAGCATGATAAATTAAGAATGAAAAAAGTTCTATGACTACACTTTGAAATGTATTTATTCCAACATATATATTCTATAATATTGTTTTATATTAAAGCTGACCTTCAGTTTGAATTCCTTTTTCTTTTCAAACATCATCATTGATTCAAATTACTTAAACATTTTAGAAAAGAAAATTTCCACGGAGTAGCAAATACTTTGCTGTTACACTGAAGACGATGAAATTAAGTTATTGATTTTTCCTTTCTATATTTAGGTTTAGAACAATAGCCAGAAATTGTAATATTTTTGTGACTTTCTTAATCATTTATAAAATAAATTGGTACTTAAATATTATGCCATCGACCAGCTTTGTGGTAGTATCTAAATAAGCTAGTAACAGTCTTCGGACATGAGTGATCCCTTTTGACTAGTGGTATGTTACGTGCTTACGAATCCATAGGTAACGGGTTCTAATTCTAACATTGGTGACCCGGTCGCCAAATCAAAAGACGTTTCCAATTTAAAAAACCGTTGCTAAATGCTGTCAATATTATTAAGCTTGAACATGCATGGGGATGGATTTCCACTATTGGCTGCCTATCGCGCCATTTGGCGATGTGTTCTAATTTATGATATAATATAAAAGTATCGAAAAAATGTTATTAAATTCACATATATTATTTAGTTGCATGAACGAAAATTGTTTAGAACAAAAAAGTAGACTGTGATAATATTCGAGACAATGCTTAAAGAAAGAAGGATGCCGATTCCTTCTATCCGAATTCGTAAATTAAATTAGAAATACTCTATATTTTAATGCGCGATAAATATGGTAAACAAGGCCTTAATAAGTAGCATTTTAAGGATTCATTATTTTGGTATGCATATAATATACTTTCAAAAACCTTTAAATCGAAGAAAATAGTTGTAATAACTATAAAACCACAATATAACAAAAATAAAGCACATTGAAAGAAAAAATGTAATTTCTAGAGAACGAATATACAACAAAGGTTTATAAACGAAAGAGAAATGTGTGTGTGAGTTTTATAATTTATTCTGTAAAGGGAAGTATATTTATCAAATAATCCTTTCGATATTTATTTAATATAACAATCTGTTTGTCTCTATATTACTGTAAAACAAACAAGTTCATTTAATTATCTTGTTTACACAAAGGGGTGCCGAGAAAAACATTTTTGTGATATTGTTCAAACTAAGGTCCGCTTCATTTATCTTCCAACTATGCCAGATACGTCAGCAAGTGTTTAAAGTTTTCCAAACTATTCCATCATCGTAATTTGTAGGTAGATATGATGAACTGTTCTTTGTCATGGAAAGTTGCTTCATTTAGAAATTATCGCACAGTAGAACTTCTAGGAACTGAAACATTTACTTAAGATATCCGACTATCCTAAAATCATATTTTTTTTTAAAAAAAAAATTGCCATTTTTTTATAATTTATTTTATAGGCCCTCTTATTAGCTTTATAAAAACACCAAGTGTTTTATTTTCCATTCTGTAGAATAAAAATTACAAGTGTTTTAGTATAAAAGCAGATGCCATAACTTTACATAAGATGTCAAATTTTAAAATGCTATTACTCGAAATATGGTTTTTCCCCCGAAAAGTGTTAAAACGGGGACAGCGATTACTCAAAATGTTTTTAAAATAATTCGCTGAAATTTTGTGGGTATGCTCTGTATAACAGTAGAAGTGTTTTAACTTTTATCAATCACTGTTTTATTACAAAATTTACAGTTCTTTATGTGAATATAATCACTATTTTTTTAAACAATTTCATATAATAGCTAAGATAAAGTGCTCTAGTTTTTGTAAATGTTGAAATATCTCTTATCCTGAAGATCATTTCAAAAAGGAATCGCAAAGTACTACATAAAAATTTAAAAATTGAGAATTTGTTCATTTACTATTTATACAGAGCTGGGCCCCATTTATATGTAATTCTTTTTCAATTTTTACCCACTTTTTCCCATTTTAGTAGTAAAAATTTAATTTTCTTTTCTTAATTTTAGCCTTTTTTTCTTAAAATGCACTAAATATATCTAAAAAACACAAAAAATCTCCATATCTTTATTTTTTTTAAAAAAAAGTTGTCGCAAGTAATCGGATACCTTAATGATTTCTTTTGTAAGAAGTTTTATTCTTCCTTATTTTAGGGATATAAAGTTATTGAAGGAAAAGAACTTACTAATTGTGATTTACAGATAAGGATGGATCAAAGGGATAGGGTTAAATGCACAATGCCAAAGCACGATTACAAAAACTTTTACAGCACATGGTTAATGTTTTCTTGTTCAAAATTACCTCAAACTAGGTATTCGAAATATCTTTAAAGGCATAACTCGTTCATTATTATGTTTGTGATCTGCCGATTATGCATCATAATAATGATAACCAATGATATTTCCTTCTATGCAAAGAAGAACGTCTTTAGCACAATGTAAAGCTTGAGGAGGAAACCTACCTTGCATATAACATGTTTATTAAGGTTCTTTGTGCTTGTAGGGCCCAAATAAAATTCTTTAACAGCAAAGTATACTACTCTCCTATGGCACTATATAACACAGAAATAAGTTCGATGATGTTTGTTCCCATAAAAAAAATCTTGCAAAAATTTCATATCATACTATTATGAAATATTTAGAATCGAGAACTGTAAGTTAGTAAATGCGTGTATTCATCAAGGTGCCAAATGTAAATAGGCATCATTTGACCATTCCAAATACTTTCTCTCTCTTAGGATATTCATAAATAACTTCACTATGGAAGAGGTTCTTAAACTGTGGGGCGCCCCCTCAGGGAGGCGTGACAACCCTACGAGGGGAGCGCGTGAGTAATGAAAAGTCGAAAACAAAAGATTGTTATTTCAAAGAATAATTAATTTACTTAAACTAAACAAACAAAATACATTCTAACGTAATAAAATATAAAATACACATTTACATTGATATAATACACTTATAAATACATCAGTAGTGTACAATGTATTTGATAACTAATTTAACAATTCTAAGTTGAGAACAAGTTTAATAAGCATCAGGCACTCCATGGGTTTGTCATATATAAAACTGTATACAAAATTTAACATGTACCTTGATAATTTGTACGGTTTAAATTAATCCATTCCTCCCGTCGTGTGCAAGCTGCTACACGACGTGGCATAGAGTGCTAGAGTACCCTGATGGTCTTCTACGGTATTTCTTGCCAAATTTGTCCCAAATGTCGGTCTAGGTCATCAACATTCCCCGGTAGATACAGTCTCCTTCTCTTCATATCCCAGACATGCTCGATTTGAGAGATATCTAGCAATCTGGCGGGTCAAGGAAGTGTTTCACAAGCTGCAAAACAGTTCATAGCAACACGTACCGTATGTGGTCTGGCGTTATTTTGTTGATAATAAGGCCAGGGTACTGCAAAAGAAATGGTAGCAGAACTGTTTTCAGAATGTCGTAGACGTACCGCTGTGGTGTAAGTGTGCCTCTAATGACGACCAAACGGGTCCAGCTGTCAAAATAAATGGCACCTCAGACCATAGATCATGGTTTAGAGCCTGTGTCGCGTTGCAATAGTGAATACAGGAACGGCTTGCTGCCCTGGGTGTCTCCTGACATGTCTTCGATGATCGTCAGGACACAGTTGGAAGCGGGATTCGTATCTAAGCACTATACGTCCCGAGTCAACGGGATTCCAACCTGATCAAGCCAAGTACTTTTGTAATTAGGCTCGACAGTGTGCAGGCGTCAGTGGCAGGTGGTGTAGCTGTCGGTACGAGCGTAAATTTCACTCTAGCAGACGTCTGTGAACGGTCATGTTGGACACTCGTGTGCGGGTTCCCGTCTGATGGTTGATAACGACGAATCAGGCACTGCGATAGCTGATCTGGCAATCAATCTGTCCTCCCAATCTGCTGCGAGTGCCGTTGTCTACTTATTCTTTCCAGCATCTTATATAATGGCAGCTTTACTTCAATCCATATAGTGAGAGATTCTTCGATTTGGGCGATTCTTCGAATAGGGTGTACATGGAAATACTGTAGTGCGAGTTTTGGCGAGGAACTCTCTTTTACCAATTGGGATAGATGCACTGGTGCGTTGTCATGCAGAAGATACAAGTCGTCACTCTGCCAGGGCTAAGGCCATTTACGATAAAGGAATTCCCTCAAACGACGTCTTCGATAAGTGTGTAGCCTCAGCGATTTGTTCAAGTTTTTGGGGAGACGATTGAAGGTCTTTCAACGCATTTATTCCATACGAAGGTTTCGTCTCTTTCACCCCGTCTATTCGTAAACCATGTCAGATTCACCATACCCCCATTTTATCATCAAAACGAAGGAAGCTTGGTATAAACTGTCGGTTCTATTGAAAAATATGTATCTCATTCCATACCCCTTTACTTAGCATTTCAAAAGACCCATTGCTTTTTCCAAAGGTTTCGAATTTAATTTTCAACGTTTTCAAAAAAACCCATTTTTCAAGATCGTGAAACAAAGTTTACTAATTTGGGAAAATAACAGCTCCCGTGCGGTTTAGTCACATGACTTGGACAAAACCAACCTGGCTAATGGGGGAGGATTGGCAAAACCCATTTCGTGGTTTAACTTTAAAACTTACTTTCATCACACACACACACAAAAAGCAATAGTCCTGTCCCTAAAATTTTTGGGGATGTACTACGAATAATTTTTAATCAGAAAACCTATTCTCGAAACTGTAAGGTCATTTTGAGTAATTGGAAAAAAAATTTTTTTTCATCAAATATATTTAAATTTACTAAAATTTAAAATTTAAAAATATTAGGGGTGAAAATGACATTTTTTTTTTAAATTTTATTGTGTATGATACAAAGTATTCAGAAAATTTAAAAAAATGTAAAGTTTTTTATATAAAGGAAATTTAAGACTTATATAATCAGGTAAAATTAAACATATTGACGTGATCTACGTAACATTTGAAAAAATTTTTTTCTCAAATAACAAAAACAAATTGTTTCGAAAAAACAGGTATAATGGTAACGGCGCCTTAAATAAAATTCGATAATTTGTATTCGAAAAATTTTTTTTACATCAAAAAAATTTTTTTTTTTAAAAACTTTTTTAGTTTGGCCCGGGAAAAAATTGGCCTGCTATTCGCCTTAATAAATGGTTGACGGGAAATTTTTGAAAATGATTTTTCCAAAATAATTTAAAATTTGGAAACGATTCTGTTTTTCACTTATTTCCTCATAAATTGCTTTTCAGAATTTTTTCCTGCATTTTTTTTTGAAGTTACAACAAATTTCACGAAAAAAGTACAAAATTTTATTAAAACATTTTTATTTAATTTTTTCACATTCAAATTTGTTGGCTTGTATTTCTTTTTTTAAATTTTTCCCTTTACTCATTGCTGTTGTACCTTTTTTTTTTAAATTTTCATTTCTTTCACCCCTTTTTTTTAAATTTTCCCAATCAGGGTTTTTTCTTTTGGTTCTCAATGCTTTTAAATTAAGAATTTAATTTTTGAAAAATTTTTAAAAATTTTTTTTTCATGAAGATAAGACAAAAATATTATTCTTTTTAAAAATTCTACGTTTGTAAAAAAAATAAACACCTATTGAATGTTTCGAGGCCTTTAGCTGTTTTGTTTTTTTAATGACTTTTTTAAAATAGGAAGAATTATGTAAAAAAAGAGGTTTAAATTTGCAATCTCTAAAACTTTATAATCGTTTGGGCCCCAACACATTAAAAAATGGACTAATTTTTAAGAAAAAAAAGAAACTTTATTCAAGTTTATTATTCATGGTATATTACTGAAAACTTGTCGGGTAGAGGAGCTGAAGCATATTAAATCTGCCGAGGTGACAGCGACTGTAGCCACTCCCCCTTTCCATGTTCGATCAACCAGTCAGGTAGCTTCCTATCAACCCAGGACAACCACTTTCATCAGGCAACAAAAAGCATTCTGATATGGGATGAAGGATTGCTTCGCGTTTAATTGCCGAGTTACATCAAGTGAACGAGGCTAAAAATTCTCACGTTGACCTGATGCAGAATTTTAGTAATTGTGTATGTCATCCTCGTAATTTGTCTGCTGGTCGAAATTAGTGGTTACGGTATCCTAGTGGTCATGGTCATTGGGGTGTCATGAGTTTGAACCTAGTGCCCCTTAAGACCCGCCGTGTGGATGGGCTGATGCCCGTTGAATTTGTCGAGGATCAAAATCCTCCTGATGGCGTTTTATGTAAGCTCGGAGATTTGCTTTCTAGCTCAAGTGTCGTCCTCATCACTTAGCCGTGATCCAAAGGCATGAGGTCTGTCACCAATTGTCTTGTGTTACTTTACAATGCGACGTTAATAAACACTCCCTCATGCCGTTAAAAATTAAAAGGTTCTTCACCAACGGTTGTTTTTAGTGTTGCTTCGAAGAGTGAGGTTAATTGCAACTAATGAAAATTATTAAAAGTGTTGAAACATCTATTAATTTGAAAACTATTGGTAAAGAATAATTTCAATCATTGAGAAGATATATTATTTTACATCTATCTACCTATCTGTATATAATATACTTGTTTATGGATTTTAATAATCAAATTTTTTGCAATAAAATTGGCTTAATTTTTTTTTATATTACTTGTATTACAATATTGGAACAATTTTCGCCAAGTTAGCTGTTTTATGTAAACATTTTCAGTGGTAAAATTGCTTGGCTTATACCTATACCAAGATTTGGCGAGATAAACATCGCACCTTTACTACTGTCATAAAATTCTTAGTAATTTGATTTAATTTTAACCCTTTAACTGGCAAAGTTTTGATGATTCGGCACACAAAATTACCTTCCAAATTTTTAACCATAGAACCAATTAAGAAAGTTGTAAAGAAATATAAATTGGACAATTTTTCAAAACTAAAAAAATCGGTATTTTACAATCGCGCAGATTCTAAAGGCCACCTACATAAAAGTTTACAAAAATTAGTTTCCTACTTTTGGTATAAAAATGTTCACTTTTAGTTATACTAACTTTTAAGAAATTTAGAGAAAAATAAATATTTTTTAATTACAATTATAACAAAATTTTTAAAATTTAAAGAAAAAAAAAATTAATTAAAATTTAAATAAAAATTTTTAATAAGTATTTTGTTTTTTGAAAATTGATGTATGAGTTATTAAGAGCCTTATTTTGAACACGTGTATGAAATTTCAAGCTAATATCATAAACAGTTTCTGAGAAATCCTGCGCGGAAACTAAAATTTTGAGAAAAAAGAAAGTTAAAGATAAGAGAGAGATAGGGTTTTTGTTTAAGTTTCAATAGTTATTTCTCAATAACTTTGGAAGTTTTCTCAGTATCAACACAATTTTAGTATCAAAATGCTCAGAAATGTTGAGGCTTTAACATATGTTATTTTTCAAGAAACTGAAAAATTAGCAATTTATGAGTCCTATAAAAAACGACTGTGAGTTTCAACGTGATATAAGCAGAATTATATAAAAGGGAAATGGCAAAATAAGTTGGTTGCCTTAAAAAACCTAAAAAAAAATATGGCGTAATTTATATTAAATTAATTCACTTGTACTTCAAATAAAAAAATACATAAAACTGCAATTTTATCTGACAGATATACATAGATCAAAAATATTTTTTAAAAATATTTTTAAATTCATAAATGCACAAATCCACCACACAACATTAGGTCCACAAAGTCAGTTTGTTAGTGGTCCAGCTGTGAAGAAATTGTGCATTCCACACACAGAATACATTATAGTATACACATAGACCAATATTTACACGACTACACTTTAAAATTATTTATCCAATCAAACGTTTATGACCAATCAAGTAACTGCTGCGTGAATCTGATTTTAGATTCCACACCAAATGATTGAACTCTGTGTGAGATTATGAATCATTTGGATTGACATTAAGTATTAGTGGGTGTTGTGAGTAAAATAGAGGAGAGGTAATTGTTGTATTAACATGAGAGAAAAACGTCTGCAGAGTTTTGTGAATTAAATTATTGATAGAATGCTTTTGGTGAGTTTTAATGATTTACGCTATTCATTTCTAGAAAATAATTGTTTAATTTGAACTTTCGGATTTTAGAAATTTTTCTACCTAAGGATGAGGGGTCATCTTTGGTGTTTGAGAGTTCACTTACATTATGCAATTATTTTTTTTAGAATTTTAATATTTTAATATAATATCTTCAGAATGCGATGGCGAATAGTTTAATTTTTCAAGTTTAATGGTTTAATTTAACTATTTAATTTTTAACTTTTAAATTTTAATTTTTAAAATTTTTTAACTTTTAAGTTTTTAATTTTAAATTTTAATTTTTTAAATTTTTGAGAATTGATATTTTAAGATTAATTTACCAAGTTGCAATAGGGGAAGGTTGGCGCCATCAAACTAGTTAACCCACTTATCGGTCCTAAGTCCGAGGTTGCACTTGGATATTTTATATATTTTTTATTTTTATAAAATTTTTTAATTTTGTTTAAAAAACGTTGGAATTTTGTCTTTCTATATTCGCCATTGTTATTCGAAATGGATTTTATGTTATAGGATTCATTTAGTTTCGATTTTTTTTATATTGATTCCTGTGTTGTGATTGAATTATATATATTTAAAATATATATATATATATATATATATATATATATATCTTATCACGCTTACATGCCACAGGTCCGGGTTCTACTCCCGGGCTGGGCAATGCCGACTCAACCTTTCATCCCTACTGCAGTAGGTGGATGAATGAGTACCAAGCTTGCTTGGGTACTTAAGCACTGGGGGTCTCGCTTCAGACAGACCACCTGATCGGGACATTTTGTTCATGCACCTCAGTGAAGAATGGTCACGTATACTGGGATGGGCAAAATAGGCCCTGGCCCTCAAGGGTTGTTGCGTCACTGAGTTTGAGTTTACACAAACACACACACACACACACACATACACACACACACACACATATATATATATATATATAGATTCGTCTTTAAGAAATAATGCAATTTCCACCGTCTGTTACTTTGCCTTATGTCAGTGTTACGTATGAAATTAAAATATTCAGTTCTTCCTTTTCTTAATAAATTTGCTCATTAACATCTATTTTCAAAAAATATCTTCTTCACTGGCGTGACAGAACCTTGATCGGTTATGGCCTTCGTCAAAATTCCATTTGATGGCGGCCTGTTCTTGATTAGGGTTTTCCATTTTGTCATCTTAATATGTTGCAAGACCACCTAGACAGTCAGTTTCAACTATGTGTAAAAGAACACCAGCATATATTCTTAAGGAAATATAATTCAAACCGTTTTTGAAAATGGCATGCTAAAAATAAAAACACTAAAAATAATTGCAAAATAGGATGAAAATTATAAAAAAAAATATAAAGTGTTCCTTTTTTCTATTTCTTGATTGTAAGTGAATTAAAATTTAATATATAAAAACTGGAGAGACAGAACTGAAATGAAGAAAATAATTCCATAAAAATGCAAATTTTCGAAACGAATTTAGAAAACTAATTTGTGTAGCTTACGTAAATTATTTTTTTGTCCAGGATGAAATAAATTGCTTTTTGTAATTCGCATAGTCATATTGTATAAATTAAATTCAAATGGCTTTTCAGGAATTTTACAAATTAGCTCTATTTTTTATATTAAAATAATAATAATATCTAATTATATATCTTAAGATATTCAATTTATTTATTTACTTTAATTACTAAAGTTTGTTTAAGGTCATTTTTTCATCCAAGTAATATGTTCAGACGATTCTTTGAGTTATTATTTTAAATATTTTTTACCCTAAATTCTTGCAGAAAAACATTCATTAAAATGATATGTCTTTACAAAGAGGGAGAGAAAAATGATCACAATCTATGCAATTTCGCAGGGAGTTTTAATCAAATTCTTTATTCAAATTTACAGAATACGACCAACAGAACATTTAATTGAGAGAGAGAGAGAGAGAGATAAAAGTGCTTTACTAAAAAACATTTTACTATAACATTTGTGCTAAATATATTCTTTTATGTAATTCTAAGAAATATTTTTTATCTAGAAACGTTTGGAAGATGTAACAGAACAAAGAAAATGTCTATATGTGCCATAGATCACTTCAGAATAATTTTCTTAAGGTATTCGACTACGTTCGAAACGGTGATTTTGAAAAAAGTATATAAATGAATAATTTATTTTTATGATATTTGTGCTGCTGGTGAGAATACATTTATAGGTACTGAAATTTTGCTGCCGCAACAAAGTATTTAACTGCAATCTTTTTGGGGGAAAAAGCAGAGAAATAATGATATATTTTCAAAACTGTCACCTTTCACGGAAAAGATATCTATGATTATATTTTGCCCGTGTTGCCGGCAGGGTGGCATAGTTAGTTGGTCGCTGGCCTTGTACGCCTAAGGTTGCGGGTTCAACGCCAGTCCAGTGGCCGCGGTAGCCGAGTTCTCAAGGTATCGGATCGTGGTTGGCCTTGTCACGAGTTCAATAACAAAAGACCCAATGTGTAGGGGAGCGATACACGAGCTCAAACGCGTCACTCCCGTTGGCGTAGCTGTGCTGGTAGTTAGAGGGGCGCCGGCTCAGGTGTCATCCACGTCACTTGACCATGGTTCAAAATTACGTGGTCAGTCGCCAAAACCCTCGTGGGTGCTACTTGAAACAGGGTGACGTTAATATTCACTCACTCACTCAACGCCATTCCAAGGCGGTGGGTTTTCACGATGCAGAAAATCGGCAGCGTCCGTGGCGTATGATTATGCGGCATGTAACACATCCCTTGAGTGCCTGTTTAGCTTGGATGCTCTCGGCAAAATTAAATTCCTAGAAACGTTTGCATCTGGGCATCAGAATTAATCTCGGCAGTTGGTATCTCCTATATAGTGCCATACTAAAGATCAGTTCCTGGGGAAAGTTCTTGGTCTGCCGTGGTAAAAATACCAATCCGCAGTCCCATTGGGAAAAAAATATTTTGCCTGTGTATAATCAAGACTTCTCTACTAGCCTAAACCTGCATTTTAAAGAACTCGCATTATTTTGAGAGTTACTATCAATTAAAATAATATAACTATTGTTTTTGGTTAAAACTTTTCAACTCCCTGATATATCAAAATATGAATAAATCTACTTCTAAATTACACATTTCAAGAATCCTAGTTCAGGCTCCATACTAAAGTCATTGCAATATATAGGCAAAATATTGTTATAACAGAAACATTTTCCATAAAAGGAGAATGTTTTGAAAATACAAGTGGATCTAAATTTAATGAAGTCACTAAATCCCGAAAAAAAGATTATATAGAAAATTCGTTAAATCGAGGCATCAAAATACTTTAGAAACCACATAAAAACAAATTTTAAATTCAGAAACACTATATGTTACTTAAAAAAGCAGTTATTCACCATTTTTTTGAAAAATTAATTCATTTTATATATATCTCAAGCATCAAAACGAAATCTGCAAGGAAGAACA
The DNA here is from genome assembly GCA_019973955.1 of Trichonephila inaurata madagascariensis. Classification (NCBI taxonomy): domain Eukaryota; kingdom Metazoa; phylum Arthropoda; class Arachnida; order Araneae; family Nephilidae; genus Trichonephila; species Trichonephila inaurata. The sequence goes on along the minus strand of BMAV01016091.1, from coordinate 73,551 downwards.
AGAAGGGAAAAAAGAAACGTTGTCCCGGAATTCACTGTAGTTTCAACTTTAAAAAAAAGTTATTTTAAAATTAATGAATTTTTTAACCGCATTTTTTTTTTTATTTTAAGCTTTTTTTGTAATTTTAAACGTACATTATTTTATGATCAGTAATTTTAAGCATACACGATTCTTAAAAATTTAATTACTGATAAAATCTGTTAGTTTTATATATTTGAGATTTTTGTTTGAAAAAATAGTGGCAATTTCATTGCTCTAGAGGAGTTAGGCACCTGATAAGACCAGTTCAAGGTCAGTGGTCGCCATCAATTATGCTAAAAGGGAGAATAATTTGAAAAATTCCCTGAAATATTTTAAAAACAAGGGGGGAGGGGATCGAATCACAATAGAAAAAGTTCGTTAAATAGAAAATGCACTTCGCTATTTGGAGGTTATTTTACAAAGAAAAATAGTAAGATGTTCCAGTTCCAGTTCCAGTTTCTTGGTTCCAGTGAAAAGTTCGCTAAATAGAGGTTCGTTATATGGAGGCTCGATTTATATTCTTCTTTTACTGTAATATTATTCTTAAAACACAGTTTTATATGTATAATCCAATTCAAGTGCCACTAAATATGCTAAATAATTCGTTTTTGTCACACCATTCGAACGTAGTCAGGTACCTTATGTGAAAACGTCTATTCCCAAAATGTTCGGTGAAGCATATGTTTTGCGAGAGATATCTACGCATACCTGTAAATAACGTATACTGGGCTGCAAAGTAATTACCGTCTGATGTACGGTGTTATGCATATTTGATAATATTTAAACAAAGCACAGAGACTACGTGAGAAGGCGACTTCAGGGAGGGAGTTCGGTGGTCACGTTTTGTGTCTTCTTGTCATCGAAAATCTATAGCGCGGCTTCCATGAAACCTTGAGATACGCTAAGCTAACAAAAATATTACAATACAAAACTATTTAAGTACAATATTTTTGTTGAGAAATGAACTGGACATGAGAATAACCAATTTCAAAAATATTATCTTTTTGTGGCTTCTTCTATAATAATATTTTGCCTGTATATAGCTCAGACCTCTGCACGAGAGGCTAGCTAGGATTTTTGAAATTTGTAACTTAGGGGGTGGGTTTATCCATGTTTTACAACAACAGAGGGGAAAAGTTTTTAAGAAAAAACGCCGATAATTATTTCAATGGGTTGTAACTCTGAAAATAATGTGAATGTTTTTAAAAATAGTTTAAGGCTCCTGGAGAGTCTTTACTTTTATACTAACTTTTTACACACACACACACACACACACACACACACACACACACACACACACACACACACACACACACACACACACACACACACACACACACACACACACACACACACACACACACACACACACACACACACACACACACACACACACAAAGCCAGTACGGTATAATAGAAGCATTTTGCTATAAAAGAACATTTTTGAAAAACCATTGTCCTGAGGTTAATTTTTTGCCCAAAATATTGTATTTAAATAATTTGTTTTTGACAAAAATAATCGCTTAAAACAATTTTATACATATATGTTCTGTCGTGTGACACTAAATATCACAAAAATTATTCATTTATACGCTTTTTTAAAATCACGGTTCCGAACGTCGTCGAATATCTTAAGCGAACTTTTTGAACGGAGGATTTGTATTACCGTTTTGCTATAAAATAGGCTTTGCCGATATATTCTTTGATAAAAATCATAATATAATTTCATAATTAAGTGTAAAATTTTATGAGCATGTGTTAATTAGTTGCCTTTTACTTTAAACAAGAGAAACTATGCGACAATTAGATATACTTTCGAACATAATTCCCTTTCACAGTCTAGGGCCTTTTTGTACGCTTCGAATTTCTTTTCTGTGAGCACGAACCTATTTTACTTATAGATGTGTTCGAAAATTTTTAAATGTAATAAATATACAAGCAATAATTAAAAAAATTGATTTAAATCAAGAAAAAAATCTAATAACACAATTTCTAAGAAAATGGTACATTTGCTAAATAAAGTAAATACTTGTAAAATAAATATTTAAGGTCTTATTCATTTAGACTGATTTATTGTTCATTAACTTCGCCCTTTGTGATAATACTGGAGTCTTGATTATGGACCTCACAATTTTGCATCACAATCTGTAATGGTCTCCCCAAAGTCTGATAATCAAATTCTCAGGTCCTGGACTCGAACCCGACCTTACAATAGGAGTATTTGCCATGAAACAAAATACCAAAAAATAACCACAACACATATCATTAGCCTAATTATAATTCTATAGAATAAGAAGTTATTGTCCCTACTTAAGAGTTGTGTGGAAGGTCAATTAATATTTAAAAGTTTAATATTTTACTTTTCTGAATTATATGCAGACGCCCTGAGTACTTTTTCTATAAATTGATAGTAGCTCCCGAGATTACGTTGGGGTCTTGGATCAACTGAACAATAAGATTTATCGGAAGTTATATTCTTAAATGTCTGTATTTTTTAATGAGAACTCTCGAACATATTCTTCTCTTTTTATAAAATACAACCTACGAATAACTTCTCATGTAGATTTTCTCTCACACATCTGTTTTTCAATTGGCTTGTATAATACGCAGATGTTTGAATAAAATGAATTATACAAAAAATCAGTTAATTTACTGAGCACTTTTATAAAATATGGTGCAAAAATCCGTACTTTCTTGACAAAAATAACACACTTAAGGAATAATAGTATATAAATAATAGTTATTATTCTAAACTATTATACAATTCTAAAGCAATTTATTTAAGCATTTCGTCGGATAGAATTTTATGTTTTGCTAAAAATATTTTCCAGAAATTTAGAAAATACTAATTTAGCTTTAAAAGGGATTTCTCTTCATTAGAACTAAAAGTAAAAAGAATTAACTATACTAGCTGTTATCTGAAGGTTATAAACTATATGACGTTTATGAAGATTTGTAGTTGTAGAGAGTAAAAACTTTAATTAGGTGGTTTCCTTGTCGTGTTTTCTCGGCTAGGAACTTACACCAGAGTTGTGATAATCAATTCAAAATTGGAAGTGACATGCATGAGTCGAAAATAAACATTCATTTAAAAATATTATTTGAAGGCAAAAATACATTCTGACATAAAAACAAGAACATTTTAATATAATTTGTAAAAATGTACTGAAATTAATGATGATAATTAAGTTAAAAAGGTTTAAGATTTTAATTTCTGGCCTACTTTGGGACTTTTTTATAAGAGATCTTGGCTACTTCCAACTTGCAATAATGAATTAAATGGGGCCTAGGAAAGGGGACATTTTGAACTAATTGAAGAATTTATGGTCTTTAGTTTGACAGTTTTCTTGAGCCATCTAAGAATCATCGTTTGGTTATGTTTTGAATTGTATTTTTGGATTTTGGTGATATATGTCAACATATCTATTTCTTTGGAACTCTTCATTCGACAAATTAGATCTTATTCTAGTAAAAGCAATTTAAAATCATAATTCATTTGTTCAACTCCTGTTTATAATTTGGGTTCAACATCCATTTGGAAATCTTTGAGTTTATTTCAAATTTCATTCAAAATGAAAAAATTTACTGCAGAAAAAAGTACTTTTTTTTCTTTCTTATAGTACATTTTGGTAATTTGGTTGGTTCAACATGCAATAGCCTTTAATTTGGTGGCTCTAGTGTCATTGCTACTTTGGAATCAGTGTTTTCTCAGACGCTCCCTTGGAGGAACATTGACTTCTAAGGGAACTTTGGATGATGCTATCGAAGAAACAAAGAGCCAAAAAAAATAAATGCAAGCAAATAGGACGACATACATAATTTGCATTATAGTAGCCTTCCATTTCTCAAATTGATTCCATTACTTCAGGTTCGGGTTTCAAGGTTTACTAAATTACTTAGAGCGTATCGAAATTCTTTCAATTCAATTCGTGATAGTTTTGGGTTTCCATTGATTTGTGATCCATTATTCTTGGGTTGATGGACCGAGTTTGATTCGATCCATAAAGTAGGATAATTTTTAGTCGTTGGATAATACCATTCCACACGTGGAATTATTTTACTTTAGACATTTGGCACTATGGTTTGGAGCTTTATTTTTTTATAGTCCACTTCCTGTCCACTTTACATTGTTTTTTTGGAACATTTTGAAGTGCGATTGTTAAAATTAAAATTGTTAATCAATTAAAATATAGCGATAAACGTCTCGGCAAATTAATGATGGAGAATAAGATCAGGACGGATCAACAATAATGCTGGATGAAACGGCACTGGATGACTTCGTTTAACGGATTTAAACGGTTAAAATATACCTTCAGAATAAAGTAGTTACCAAAAATGATTTAACATCAGAACTCTAAAGTGATTATAATCCGAGAAATGCACCACTAAAATAAAAATAACCAATAGTTTAATGTTCTTTGAACTGACTTGGCTTTCCATTGATCCGTAATGCTGGGGGCTGCAGATCACTGCTCTAGATCATTGCCACTCAACCTTTTTATCGATGAGGACCAGTGATCGTTTGATAAATTTACCGCTGTCCTCCTAGGAAGGATCATTTACTGTTAATATTTTTGACTGTTTTGATTTAGAATTTTATTTAATTGTTTTAAACATGCTTTCAAAATAAAACACAGTTGTACTAAGAAATGAATATAAAGCGATTTAACATTTGTGTGTGTGAACTCACAAGCAGCTTAACATCTGAACTCACTCTCAGCTCCATACGTCTCTTAAAAACACCTCATTATCAGGATATTTTGCACATGTTCGCGACATTTTTCCTGCTGTAGGTGACGTCTCTCGGTTCCCGTTTAAACTCTCGTCCACAGAGAGTCGCACCAACCCAATAGAAATACACCACAGTTAATAAAATGGAAATAATTTAATATTACTTGGGTGGCCCGGTACCATTTGATCCACGGACTAGTACTAGTCCGCGGACCGGGGCTTAGGGACCACTGCTTTTGATGATCATGGAAGAAAGGGGATGTATATATACTCTTATATATATATATATATATATATACTTAAAAGAGACTATATATATCACATAAAAGGCAACTATTATCAACCTGATTAAGGATTGCCACAAGGTGGCCCTGCGAGCAACTGTCTTGCCAATTTATACTTACATTATTTTTGAAAGTAGTTACATTAATAATTCTAAATTTTATATTTATCGTTATATAGATGATATAATCATTTTTTGGCAAAACAAGCCAATTTTATACCTAACATTAATTTTTATCCACAATATCTTAATTTAGCCTGAACAAATAATAACAACAATGAAGCAAAATTTTCTTGACATACATGTCAAATTATATGAAAATGTAATAGTTTCTAATATTTATGATGATAAAGAGAAGATTTTAATTTCAATATTATAAAGTTCCTCATTGGGAGAGTAATGTACATGTTTCTATATTCAAATATTGTTATTAATTATATATACAACGTAATAGAATTTCTTGTGTCAAAAAATCAGACATAAATAACTATATACATTTTACTAAATATTGCTTAAATCAGAAATACCCAATTAATTTTTTATTAATAGTTATATAAATAAAGCTATTCAAAATAGTTAGGATTAGAAAATTATGAGATTGTTAATAGCTTGTACATATAAAACAAAATATTTATAGTTATCTCCCATAGATCTAATATTAGATTAGAAATTACTTACTATTATTTTATTCATATTTACTCTGGTACGTGTTATTATAATTGTACTACTATAATAGCAGCTTATTGATAATTTTTATTTCCATTCTTTTAATCTTTTTGTTGGGGTAACATTTTCTTCACTTTTGATTTAAATCTGTATTAGGGTATAGAATCTGGCAACAAGTGAAGATATTTTATCAGATTTAGCACCGGGCTTTGCATTTGTAAGTGCAATTTTTAAGGCTAAGGATTACCTCTATCTTGTATAATGGATTTGTCTTTGTCAATTATTTCCTGTCAGTTTTGCTCAGTGTTATTTACAAAAAAGGGGAAGGTTGGCTGGCTTAAAACATATTTATTATATATTTATTTTTATATAATAACTGTCTAATTCAGTATGTGTTCCATAGCACTGCAGCATGCTATATTTATTATCGATTACTCTTTTGTCCTTCATTGTGTGATTTTTCCTGCTGCTCTATGTGTTTGTAATCATTATTGTTTGGATGTGATCTCTTGTTAGTAGAATTGGCCTATATATATATATATATATATATATATATATATATATATATATATTGCCAGTGGCGTAACGTACTTGTAACCTACATTTCCCGGGGGCCCAAGGTTCTAGGAGGCCACAAAGCCTGACTGCCACCAAGTACCTACCCTTTGTAAAATCCAAATTGGGGCCCCAAAATCTGACTTTGCAGGGGCCCAAATGTTCTCCGTTACGCCACTATACATACATATATATATATATATATATATATATATGCTTAATACTTCCTGCTGCTATGGTATGTTAGTTAATACTTAAAATACTATTCTCTGGAGCTCTGACAGGATTCATGGTTTTGTTAAAGAATTCTTCAAAAAAAATTCTTTATTGGCTTTTGGCAGTAGTACCAACGAGAATATTGATTAATATCTTCCAAAAATTTTCTCAGTTTTCCCGAGTGAATGAGTGAGTGAATATTTACATCGCACTGTTCACCTACACGAGGGCTTTTTTGACGACGGACCTCGTAATTATTAACCATGGTCAAGTGACGATGATGACACCTGACCATTCAACAAAAGTCTAACTCAACTGAGAATTCATGCATGTATCATTCTGTCGTTCGCTTTGCTTTGAATACATTCAATTTCAGTTTTTAAGTAATCCATATAAACAAAAAGGAATTATTGAAAAGTATTAAATTACTTATAGGCATTAGATCACACATATAAACTGACCAACAGGAATAATTTTGAGCTTAATAATAAATCATTTCTGTATTTTTTAAAACAGAAAATATGTAAATTTTTGTTAAAAAAATAATTTTCGTTAACTTGTAACTGACATATCTTTCTTGAATGAATTAATGCATATTAATTTCTCACTGTTCAGCTACAAGAGGGCGTTTTTGGCAAAGTACATCGTAATTTTGAACAATGGTCAAGTGACGAGGACGACACGTGGGCTGGCACAACTCTCTAACTGCCACACCAACGAAAGGACGTTTGAGCTCTCGACAGGTTAAACGTGCATCGTTCCCTTACACGGCGGGTCTTCAGTGGTACTGAGTTCGAACTCATGAAACTGGCCTGTACCTTAATTACACCTGAACACTATTAAAGTGATCTTAAAATAAAATACAAATAAATTTTAATCTAAAAGTAGTTTTAAAAAAAATATTTGCTTTATTTTATGGAAAAAATAAGTATCTCACTAATAGTACTTTTACGTGTTTGACTAACGAAAATATTATTTAGAGAAAAATGCTATTCAATAGTAAAAAGTTCTTATATTAAGAGAGGTATACATTTTTTAAGAAAACATATTTATTTGAAGTTAATTCCTTTAATGTCATTATAATTTATATTGAAAAAAAATATTTTTCTTTGACGTCAAGATGAAATAAAAAATTATAGCAAATTTGCACTAAATTTAAATGATATTTCAAGAATTTTAGATGCAATCAAGAATAATTTTTTCTCAAAGAAATTTTTTTTCCACATAAATTACTATTTCTCAAGGGAGATTATTATTAAGAAAATGATTTCGCACACACACACACACATTAAAATTCAACGGTACAAGCAGAGTTCATTAAAATATTTCATTAGATTTGTCAACTTTCTACATTATGCGAAAAAACCCCAACATTTTATGAAATGGGTTTCAATAAAGTAAATGTATATGGAAATTTTCAACGCTCAGCATAATAAACGCAATTTTTTCCATTTTTAATTTTCCTTTACGTTCAGCTTGGATTTTCTTTTAAATGCTACACAAAAGACTCATTTAAAATAAAATACCGACTGGTTTTTCTTGTTTGTTTTATTCCTATTTCTATTTTTCTATTCCACTTTTTCTTTGTGGTGGTTTCTGTCTCACCTATCTAGTGGAGGAGATGATATTAGATATATCAAAAGATGGCAGGTATTCGTCCTAAGTAACCCTACAGATTTTCTTGTCGTCGGTCTCTTATTTTAGGAAAGGAAACGACGGAACCTGAAACAAAATTAAAGCTGAAATTTTTGCTTCATGATATTCAGTGTTCTACCCAAGAGAACTCTCAGACTTTCAGAAAAACTTCAGTAGTTCTTGTTCTGTTTTTTACTTGCTATAGAATTTCTAACTCAGTTTTAGTTCTTAAATACTGTTCTCTTAGCATTAAAACAAATTTGCTATTAGTTTGGAATCAGTTTTATACTATAATTTATTACATATAGGGGGATGTTCCTTAAATACCGCCTTAAGGTATCCGACTACATTCGGTACCGTGATTTTAAAAAAGAACATGAATGGATAATTTTCATTATATTTTGTGTCACTTAGATTAGAATACATGTATAAAGTTGTTTTAAGGACATTTTGACAAAAAATTTATTTAAATACAATATTTCGGCTAAAAATTAACTTAGAATAACCTTTTTTCAAAATGTTCTCCTTTTGTGAAAAATGCTTCTATTATAATAATATTTTGCTTATATAAAATAAAGATTTTTCCAGAGAGTCTGAACGATTTTTTTTGAAACATTAACATTTTCTTTAGAGTTATAACCCATTGAAATAATTATCGGCGTTTTTTTCTTAAAATTTCTCCGCTCTGTTGTCGTAAAATATGGATAAACCCACTTCTAAGTTATATAGTTCAAAAATTCTAGTTAAGCCTCTGTACAGAGGTTTGAGCTATATACAGGCAAAATATTATTAAAATAGAAGCATTTTTCACAAAAGGAGAATATTTTGAAAATTTTTCATTCTTTCATTTTTTGTCAAAAAGTGTACTTAAATAATTTTTTATTGTAATACTATTCTTAAAACAATTTTATATACATTTTCAAATCTAAGTGACACTAGATATCATAAATATAACCCATTTATATGCTTTTGCAAAATCACGGTTCCGAACGTAGTCGGATACCTTAAGGAAATTCTATTCAAAGTGGAATCCCCAGGAAACATTGCTAGCATGAATTTTGACACTTATATCAACTATTCAATCGCATTTACTCGAGTTAGTTGTTTCAAAGGCAATCTGGATTCATCCAAGTATAAAGTGGCTTTTCTAGAAATTGTTTGAAATTATTCCATCTCTTATTGCCCATTACGGGTAGAACTCTTCAGTTTTCTATACTAGAATTGACAGAAATCGCAAGAATTATTTTGAAAGGAATTAGGAACTTGATATGAGTAACTCTTGCCATGTTTTACGTCACACTGGATTTCTATCGAATGTTATATATTCATTTCGAGAAGTGTGTGGCTGCCTCTCAACGCGTTTTCAAAATAACTTCCAGGGAAATGAATTATATCAGCGTTTCTCAAACTGTGGAGCGCGCCCTCCTTGGGGTTTGTAATAACTCTACGAGGGGGCGCGAGTGTTTCAGTCGAAAACTAAAAGATTATTCATTTTGTACTGTCAGTTTACTACGAAGTAAGCAAACAAAATATTTTCTAACACTGTAAATATAAATACACACATTTACACTGATATAATACACTTATAAAAGTATCTTTACTGTACAATGTATTTTATTAATTTAACAATACTAAGTTAAGAACAGTTTGATAATTACCAGCAAACTATATGGACTTGTGACCAACACTTATCTTGAGTGATTTGTACGGTTTGTAATTAATTCCTTAACTGCCAAATTAAATGTGCCTGCGGTTCGGTCCTCAATGCCATGAAATTCCACGTAGAAGCGGAAGTATTTTGATGTTTTCTGGGGGGAGAAAAATAAATAAGCAAAAAATTCTCTAGTCAGTACAATCCTTTGCAAAAGACTGTCCAAAGGTCCTTTGATTCTATTCCAAATCCTTAGGAATAATTTTATGGATAGCAGTGCACAAAAGATCGTACTTCAAGAAGAAGACGTATATATACTTTGAAGATTATACTTTTGGCTGAACGAGACGTTTATATACGTCGGTGGCTTATAAGAGGCTAAAGTCGTACTGTAGCTTTAGTGTAAAAGTACAGTATTATTGAATTCAATACAACGTTATTGTATGGAGGGGGCGTGATGAAAATGATGATTGAATATTGGGTCGCGAGTATTGAAAGTTTGAGAAGCACTGTATTATATGGATTGTTTGATTGATTTCAGAACGTTGCCTTTAGAAGTAACTGGGATAAATGAAGATAAGGATTCCTATTTAAAGTGATCTGAAATTGAATCTTGGAAGATGTTGACGTTATAATTTTAAGGAGAATTGTGAGGAGTAGTGAATTAGAAAATTGGCAATAATTGTTGTAGATATAAAAGTAGCAAGGGTTTGCACCATTTTGGAATTTTAACCTAATGGGGCATCTTTTGAAATAAATTGCCTAGTATGCTGCTTCCTATTTTATGAGGAGTGAAGTTAAATGACATCATTTTCTCAAAACTACCGACAGTAAAAATTACGTTAATTTTAACTTGTAAGCGACTTCCCCCTGAAGTCGCTCCCTCGTTGTCTTGCCTACTTAAAGATGTGGGAGGGAACGAAGCATGACCAAAACTCTTCATGATAAATCAAATTTATTATTATTCAATTGTACTAGTCAACCGCAAAGTAAACTCCAAAAGGAAGCCTTAGGAGTGATATAAAGAAAGTAACGACCTTAAGTAAATAAGAGCACGCAATCAGATTAATTTAACCTTAATCGATTCTTTCCTATCAATCCCTGATCCACTAATTTAGTCTAGTGCAGCGTTTCTCAAAGTGTGGGCACCCGGGAGGCGATAACCCTGCAAGGGGGGAGCGAGCATATCGAAAATAAAAAGATTTTTTTTTGAAAAAGAAACTGGAATGAAGTAAAACAAAATACTTTCTTCCATAATAAAAAAAATACAATTTGCAATGATATAATTTATGTATATCATCTGGCGATCAAAACATTTTGTTTGATTTGCTGTAATCCCTCGATGATAGATTTTTTATATTACGTTTTCTTTTTAAACCTAAAATATTATTCTTAAAAAGAAAAAAACAAAACCCAGACCCTAAGAAACATTCTAGGAAGATAAAAAAGATCATCACTGGGGTATTATTATTGAAATACTGTACATAGCTGTAGAAAAAGAAAAGGAAGACTTGATTCACTTTTCAGCCAGACAGCATAATTTATTTGCTGATCATTTGATTGACCTTCCAACTTATTGGTATGGCTAGTTCTATATTAGTTCCGTCTCATCTTTTATGTGTTTTTTTTATCGTTTTGGGAAATTGTAAATAAGAAACAGTTTTATGATATTTGGAAAATGATTGATTAATTTGAAGGATTATTTATCCAAGATTTATTTTTATGAGTATTCTCAAACATAAGTATAGAGAAAAATGCCATAATTCTTTTAAGAACAACCATATTTTTATTCTTAATACACTTTTAATCCGGGAGAGGTGGAGAGGGGCATCTGTGATCTCTATTAAAGGAGGTTGAAACTGATCAAACAAAGGAAGAATCTGCTAAAAGAATGCATATTATTCATGATTGAGAAGTGTTGAACATGAAACGAAAGGAAAATTTTCAAATCCTTCCTAAAGAACTCCATCAACAAAAATATGAAGCCATGAGTGTACCACAAGTTTCAGTTCGCCTTGTTAAAAAGACACAAGAAAGAAAGAGTTTAACTTGCTATTTGTTGATCACCAAATGGGTCACGAGTTCGAGCCCAGTACCACTAAAGACTCGCCGTATGGGGTAGAGATGCATGCTAAATCTGTCGAGAGCTTAAACGTCCTCTCTTTGGAGTGGTGTGGTAGTTAAAAGAGGCCAGCTTAAGTGTCGTCCTCGTCACTTGACCATGGTTCAAAATTGAGAGGTCTGTCTCCAAAAGCCTTTGTGTAGCTGAACAGTGCGACGTTAATATTCACTCACTCGATCATGAAAGCAAAGTAAAACTACAATAACTTGAACAAAATATGACACCTTTGCCAGCAAATAACATTCCTGTAATATTAGTGAAAAGTTTCTTTGATTTGTGTCTTTTATTAAGGTCTTTCACTTTTGAATCATTTTATCATTAGTTCAGTTTTATTGGATTTTTTTCTCAAATTATCAAAGAAAGACTTGAAAAGTCCTGGAAAACCGGTAAATATACTTTCTCTTAATTAAATTATTCACTGGAATTCCGATTTTTATCCTGCACAGTAAAAATAATTATAAACAAATGATTGGGGTGACTGAGTCCCCCCGCACTACCATTAGCGCTAGTATCGAGGGCGCGCCTGCTCCCGGGTTAAAACATTTGAAAGTCTTCTCGCTTTAAATATTAAAAAAGTTTCACACAATTATTCTTTATCGGAATTTTATGTTCTTTTTCATTATTTAACATTAATTTTAAATGCTAATTCTTTGAGGTTTAAAATTACAGTTATTTTAAAACTATTTACAATATATAAGCATTCCTCTAAAAAAATCATTTTACATTTTTGCATACAATGTCGTAAGCTATTATATCAAGAATAATGAGCTCGTGCGAAGAGCCGGTACTTCAGCCAGCTTACGTTTAATGTATCAGTACTGAAGAAGGCATTTTATAACTATTTCTTAATACTAAATTAAGAACAAGTTTAATAACTGTTAGTGACTTCCATGGGCTTGGCCTTGTAGAGCAAAGTTTTTCAAAGGAAGGTTTAATTTCAGAAATTGACACTCTGAGTTATTTTTCAATATTTAGCTGAGATCTATATTTTGTCATCAAAGGTAGCCACCACACATAATCCACTGTAACAAAGGTAGATGTTGAAAATGGTAATAGTATACGAAGTGCTTTTGTTTTCAGTGCAAAAAATTCATCCCCCACCTCCACCCAAAATTCAAAGCGATTTATTACAAAATTGCATTTTAATTTTTCACTGGATGTGAAATCTATGAAGATTTCTTCTTCGGCAGTTGAGAGCCCTTCTGGAGTATTTTGAAATGGATCCCTAATCCACTCGTAACTTAATACAAAGTTGTCCTCAGCAAGAAAATACTTTTTAAAATTCTTTACCAACATGGCTAAATGATTTTCATGATTTTAAAAACAACTTTCGCATGTAGTTCTTCAGATTTGTAAGTTTTAATACATAACGAGCAGGGGCTTTTTTTCATAATTTACTTCAGTAGGGGTAAATCCAAAATTTAAGTACTTTTGAGAATATTTCCTTGATTTAATTTTCGGAGAACCATGCTCGTCTGTGTACTTGTTGATCCTTTATTATCGTCGAAATGTTCGTCTACGAATTAAAAATGTATGTATGATTTTGTTTTAATCTACTGCCGTAAATACTTAATTATCATGAATTACAATTAACGTGCAAATTAAAAAATGTTTATTCAAGCTAGATTCGGTAGCCATAGAAGTATCGAGGTGACCAAAACTGACTGAATTGTACGAGGAAAAGCATTTTTACATGTTTTGCGCAGGCGTCCGATAAGTTGCCCGCACTCACACAAACGTTCCCAAAAATGCCAGATGTGATGGTATGATAGAGAGCAACATAGACTAGACTGTTTTTCTAATGACATTAGTACTTTTAGAAATGGATGCTGAAGGAAATAAATCTTTAATTAAATACATCATTTTGCAGTCTGTTCCAATTTAAAAATTAGAGAAAGAAAAATGACATAATAATAAGTAAGTAATATATATTTTAAGTAATTTTCTTAATATATATTGTTACGAATTTTATGTAAATAGTGTAAATAATTTGTATTTGAGTGTTTAATGCATTTATATTACTCTATGCGTTATATTTATTTAATGTTAAAATTGTGCTACTCACAAGCAATACCGCCCCTTACGTTATAATGGCGATTCAATGAGAACTTGGTGAAATATTGACGGTAGAGCCAAGTTGGCATCACTTTTGGAGGCCAATTTAGTGACTTTGGCGACCATGTTGGAAAGTTCAGAACCTCGGAATCTTCTAGAAAGTTGTGGATCCCTCCACTAGTGTCACGTTCAATGACACGAGCGTTTATATTTCTGGAAGTTTCTGCCGCGCCTATAAAGTGGAGTGACAGCCGCAACCGGTCAGCCTTGATTAAACCAGCGAGTATTGAGGATTGTTTTGACTACATTAGCTCGGTTTTGGGCTTGTAAATAATTTTTACTTCTGTATTTTAAACATGGTTATTGTGTTTATTGCGTTGAAGGGTAAGACCTTCGGTATATACCCGTGAATATTGCCGCTGAATCCTGTTTTTTAAAAGGATTGGGATTTTTGATAATAAATTCGCATCGCTCAAAAAAGAACTGTTTATTTTCTTTGTGATTGTTTTGCGAAAAATTCCGAACCCCGGATCACGTAAAATATTTTACTTAAAAAATATAAAATTTAATACTTATACGGTTTATAAAAAAATTGATTGTGAGCGCAAAGTATTTTTATTGCAAAATACATTATTGTTGTATCAGGGGGGGGGGGAAAAATTTGAAAAAAATTGGGTCGCCAGTTTTGATATTTGAAACTGGTCTAGTAGCAAAACTCCGCCCAAGAAATGCAATTCTAAATCCCCCTTAGAACGCTGTGATCAACCCCTTCCCTTTAAAATTCCAAACCCCTAACAATTTTGCAATCGGGGGTTTTCTTTTTGAGAGGGATAGCGTAAATTTGGGAATGTAAAGTTTCCCTAAAGGGGGATTAGTTGGTAGGTGGGAAAAGACCCTTCAAAAAAACAAAACTGGCAAAGTATTTAGGGGCCCTCTGACTGTGATTAAAATTATTTAAAAAAAAATATGTTAAAAAAAATTTAAAAATTTGTAAAATTTAAGTTTACAGTTGTACAGTATTTAGGGGTGATAGTTTTAATAAAACCGTTTTTTTGGAGTCCCTTTTTATTTCAGTTGAATTTTGTATAGCCTGTATTTTTCCATTTCAAATCATAATTTACTTTGCCATACATATTCATTTTAATAAAAAAAGTTTAAAAATCCTAAATGAAAAAAAAATCCTAAATCTATTTTTTTCTGACCCTTTGTACTAAAAAATCTTTATTTTTCCATTGTTTTAATATACTTTTTGAATGATCTTTTTCGCAATGTAACGTTTCCCGCCATACAGCTGTGAATCGGTTTCTTTTGTGGATATGATCAACACGTGCAATGAACCTCTGCACCCTTAAAATATTGCGTGGTCTCGTCTTGGAAATCACCCCGGCAACCTTTGACACCACGAGGAGCTCCCTACTCCACCCACTAACCGGATGTAACACGAGGACAAAGGTGCCGACTGATATTTTTAAAAAAGACCCTAGAGAGGGAAGACAGAGAGAGACGGTAGCAAACTTTCGTAGAGACGAGACGTGATCTCCTCCCTCACAAACAACCGAATTTAAACTCTAAGAACCTAAACAATATTTTTGGTAACTTCATTCTGTATACTGTAATTAATAGCTAGTGACGCAAATAAAGTGAATATTTAAATTAATCAATATCACTCTACTTTAATTATCTCAAACGCCACAGCACGAATTCCTTTGACGCGTAATATTCGGGTATGCAACTGTGGTTGTGGTGGTAAAGTGATCATGGTCATGAACTCGAGACGTTGTTGAGTGACAAATTTGAATCATGGAGACGTTGAAGACTCGTAGTATACAGGGGCAATCCCACATTGAATCAGTCATGGATAAAAGACCTCTTGGCGTTAGGGGAATGGGGAAAACCCTGGGGCGTCCACGCCACTTGACCCTGGTTCAAAAGATCCGTCACACCATCACGTTTTCTTAAAGAGTGGCGATATTAAACACTCTCTCATTAGGGAACGCATCTACAGTATAAGAAGAGAATTAGGTCTGTGTTTATATGTATATGTTGCAGGGAATGACGAAATTAGGAATTTCATCAAATCCTTTAGGACAGTGTTTCTCAAACTTTGAATGCTCGCTACCCAATATTCAATCATAATTTGCATCGCGCCTCCCCTCAATACAATAACGATGTATTAAATTTAATAATACTATACTTTGACGCTAAACATACAATACGACTTTAACCTCTTAAGTCTTCCTCGACGTTTATAAACACCTTGGTCAGTCGGTGTGTTAATTGCCCCAGACGTATATAAACGTTTTTCAGAAGTACTGTCTTTTCTGTGAACTGCTATCCAAAAAATTTTTCCCAAGGTTTTGGGAAAGAAAATAAAAGAATTAAAAGGTGTTTTTTTGGGATTTATTTATTTAGAGGAGGATTTTTTCCCCATTTTTTTCCAATTTTCCCCCTTCCCCTAAATTACACCCCAAAAAGTTTCCAGTGCTAAAGGGTGGCAGGGGGAAAACAATTGGGGGAAATTTTTTTAATTGGTTTTTAAAGGGAAATTTAAAACTAAAAAACCGTAAAAATTTAAATAAGATAAGGGGTTAAACCATTGGATATAATTTTTTTAAGGACAAATCCATGGGGTCACTGAATTATTAAACTTGTCCTTAACTTAGTATTTTTAAAATTTAAAGTTAAAAAAATATATTGTGCAGTACTGAAAACTTTTTAAAAAAATGTTTGTAGTGAAAAAATGATAAAATTTTTGGTCAGAATTATTTGTTTGTTTACTTTCAGTAATTTAAATAATTTTTAAAAAAATTTTTTGTTTTAAATTTTTAATATGTCCGCCCCCTCGCGGGGGTTATAACCCCCCCTTGGGGGCCGCGCCCACAGGGGAGAAACCCCGCTTTGGGGGTAACCCTGACGGGAGAGGGAAAAATTTTGGGGTTTTTCCAAAAAGTAAGTGTTTTTTATCAAACCCCTGAACTTTTGGTGAAATGATGAAACTATCCGGGATTTCCCCGGCTTCGCCCAAGGGGATGGAAACCGGGAAGGGGTTTCGAGCCCTTTTAAAAATTCCCCAAAAATTAAAGGTAGTATTGATCCCTTTAAAATTCACCCCTATTTTTAAAAAAGGACTGGTTTAAAATTTGATATTTTGGGGGAAAATTCCAGGGGAAAGATGTTACAAAAAAAAATTTTCCAAATTTTTTCCAAAATTTTTTCCCTTAGTTTTGAATCAATAAATTTGCTTTTCTTAAAAAATTGTTATTACTTACTTCTAGTTTAAAAAATGCACCAAAAATTGTTAAAATTTTTAAACCCCTTACAATTTAACATTTTTTACAAAAAGAAAAAATTTTTCAAATTTTTATTTTCCCAAAATAATTGGAAAATTTTTTAAACATTTGGTAATTTTTTAAACCCCCCTTAAATTTTGGGTAAAATTTTTTAAAAATTTTTCCCCAATTTTCCCCTTTTGAAAAATTTTTATTGCTTTAATTTTTGGCCTGAATACCCGGGAAAATTAAACCAGTGCCCACATTTTTTGAAAAATCTCCTTTAAAATTAAGTTAAACCTTTAAAACCCTTACATTATTTTTTAAAATTTTCCCCCTTTTTCGGGGTTAAAATTTGGAAAATAAGGTTTTGGTTTCAATTCGGGTTCCTCTTCGGATTTTTAAAAGTTAGTATGGGGCCGGGAAAAATTTAATTAAAATGGGAGAATTTAAAAAAGGGAAAAATTAAAATTAAAAAAAAATTCAAGTTTTTTAAAAATTATTTTTTTAAATTTTTTTTGGTTTTTTCAAAAAATTTTTAACATTATTTTCGGGGGCTTTTTTAAATTTCTTTTTATTTTTTTAAAATCTCCTAAATTTGAAAAATCTTGAAAATTTTCCCAATCTTTCTAAAAAAATTTCAAAAAACCCCTTTTTTTCCTAGGAAAAATACAATTTTTTTAAACTTTTGAAGGGGATCTTTTTGGGGAGGTTAAATGCACTTTTTTTTGCAAATTTTAAAATTTTTTATTTGTTTTAAAGGGTTAAAAAAGGGGGAAGTAAAAGGGGTTCCCAAACAAAAATAATGGGCCCAAACACCATTTGGGGGGGAATTAAAAATTTTGGGGGAAAGAATTGGGGGAAAGGAAAAAATTTCCCAAAAATTTCCCAAACCTTTTTTATGTTTTCTGTCATAGTATATATAAACCCCAATTATAATTAAAAAATTTAGAAAAAAAAATAACTAAAATAAAATTTTTTTTTGCAAATAAATTGTTTAAAAAATTTTTTTTGGGTTTAAATTTCCCACTTCCAAAAAATCTAAATAAATAGTACCAAAAAAATTTTTTTAAAAATTTATTTCTTTATTTAATTTAAATAAATTTTTTAAAGTATATGAATTTAATTAATTTACTTTTAGTTCTTTTTTCCATCTACAGAATTTAGGAATTGAAACACTCTTTCGGGCTAAGGAACTCTTATTTAAAAACCTTCATTTATTTCGGTTGAAAATTATTAAGTAGCTATCTCTTTTTAGGAAAGCATACTAATTACATTTGATTTGATACGGATTACAGTTTAGTTAAATAAATTAAGAGGAAATCAAACCATATCAAATTATTCAAAATGCATTTTAATTAAATTGATCACGAAATGGAATTATTGCGCGCAAGAGTGCATTAATCCCTGTCTGCCGAGAAAGCCCTAATATAACTTTGATCTATCGTCAGTTGATTCTCCTACGAATCTAATATAACATTTAATTTATTAAAACCCCCATATTTTGTATTTTGTCCATTTTTCCCCCGTTTATTGGTTTTCCGGGTTAAAGGTATATACTGTTCATAAGTAATTAATATCCAAGTTCTATCATTAAGTGTTTAATTTATTACAAAATTCTATAGGTCACTCCTGTTTTTATTACACCTCTCCAAAAGATAGAATTTGGGTAATGGGGGGAGAGTCCCCGTGTGAAAATTTGGGCAATGGGATTTTTTTTCCTTTTTCAATTCTTTTAAAAGAATGTCCAAAATATTCATCTAAAAGAAAACCCTTTTTAAAAACCCAACCCTTTTAAATTTTACTGATTTTTGGGGGAAAATCCCCATCCAAAAACTTTTTGGGGTTTTAGTTCCCAATTTGAATTTTACGAAATATAATTTTTTAAAATTTTTTTTGTACCAAAATTTTTCTTGATTTATGTTTTAATTAGATTTTAAATTATATATGTATGTGGGGCATGCATGAAAATATATATATGCATGTACTTTTGCATTAAAAAAAATTTTTTTTTCGAGTGTTTGGCGCAGCTTGGCCGAAGTTGGGGCCTTCGCCATTAAAATTCAATTACTCACCCCACCTCATAGGTCACCCTCCTTTTAAAAAGGAAAAATGAATTTTAAAACGGAAATGTAAAACTGACCCCCCCCTTTGGGGAAATGATTTTTTTAAAACCGTTTTTAAAGGGGGATCAACTAATTAACAAAAAAACATTTGGGCCAACATTTTTTCTATAATTCAAAACTTTAAAAAGGATTGGGTTTTTTCTTTTATGTCCCAAATATCCCCTTTGGGGAAATTGGGTTTCTGTAAAAAATTGTTTAGGGGGATTTCCCAATAACAAAAAAAGCAGGCCCTACTAACAATTTTTTTTTTACTGTAGGTCAAAAATTAAAAAGGATATTTTTTCCCCTCTGTTTTATACGTTCCAGTCTCCACAACTCCATTTGGGAGTAGATTTCTGTGAAACTCGTTCTTACCGAATCTCTAGTTTCTAATACAAATATACATACTAAATTTCAAATCTGTACCTCTAATAATTTATAAACGGGAATTTTTTAATTTATAATGCTCCCTAAACTTTAGCAAAATCCCTTGGAAGACGATTTTCTTGAAACCCATTCTTAGTGAATCAATACTCAACAAAAGAAACATTCTCGCCAAATTCCAAATTTTGTTGAGGCCCAAATTTTTCTTAGATATAATGATGGTGAGTTAAAAAAATGGAAACCAAAAATTTTTCCCATATATATAGATGAAATTTACAAAAAAAAATTTTTTTTTTGGGGGATGCATTTAAAAATCCTTATGGTTTAAATACTGAAAAATTTTAGCAAAAAAAAAATATACCCTTTTTTTAAAGATCAACATCCCCCGTTTTTTTATCTTTGGAAAAATATTTTTCCCCATCCTTTCCCTTATTTTTAAAAAGTATTACATTTTAAATGCATTTTACTTGTGGTAGATTCTACATCATTTGGTGCAATCTATGGAATGAATATATTCATCCTATCTACATACAATATTCTCATAACAAATTATTGATGGTTTTCACTTTTTGTAGTTAAAGGGTCTCAGGGGTGTTAAATTTTTCTAGAGATCTGAAAACATAAACAGTTTTCAAACAGGTATAATTCTTTTAAAATTAAATTAAATGATTCAAATCTTTCACACATTATTTATAAAAGAATGGGGCTTCAGAAAAGTATAAAATGTTTAAAATATAATACTAATTTTAAAAATCATAAGCATATAAAAATTCTACAAAGTATTAGGTATTTTTTGCGTTGCGCACGCTAATTTCTAAAATGGTAGCCTCTGATGTATAAAACTTTGCAGAATTATAAAATACATCATATTCTTTAAACCCAACCTAATTTTAGCATTATATATCTTTTGTATTTCAAAATATTTGTAAAATATTGCAATTTTTTAAATATATTTTAGAAATGTATTTTCTTTATTTATTAAAATATGTAAGTTATTATTCTATTTATATAAAAATAGCTACAGTGTAATAAGAATACGTTTAACTTGATAAATCAACTTATAGCTAGTAATTAATGCTACTCTTTTAGAAAATAGCATGCGCGACGTAAAACTTAATTTTCTTATTTTCATCTGTTTATATATTTTTAAATTATGATTATATTTTAAACATTTTACTCTTTTCTGAAGCCTCATTCCTTTATAAATAATGTGTAAAAGATTCGAATTAGTTAATTTAAATTTAAAAGAATTATACCTGTTTGAAAATTGTTTATATTTTCAAACCTCTAGAAACATTTAACACCCCTGAGACCCTTTATAATATATAATGAAATGTTATTTTTGCCTTGGAAACTTACGGCATACATTTGTTTCGATGTAGAACACAGTGAGAATAATTCGAAATGCTGGAAGGGGGCCAGAGATTTAATTGAGCAGGATATCGAAATATATTGAACGCAAGTTTCTCATTAGTCTCGCTCTTAACATAATATCGATGTAATCTCAGCTATCACTTTGATGCCTCTAGAATGATTATAATGAATCCAGTTTGAAGCATATGCTGCCTCATGCGAAAATTAGGAAATGAGGTATCAGGTTATGAATGATACGAGTAAACATTAATATTCAGAAAATGAAAGAGCCTGCGGCAAAAATAATGAAACAAATTAAATGCTATACCCAGAGAGAGAGATAGCGAAATATATTAAGGTATCCGACTACGTTCGGAACCATGATTTTAAAAAAGTGCATAAATGGATAATTTTCATGATATTTAGTGTCAATTAGATTAAAATTATAAAATTGTAGGAATTATGACAAAATTATTTAAAAATATTTTGCAAATTAAATGATACCTTTTTTCAATGTCTTTCCTTTTAAAACTGTTTATGTATTATATTTTGTTCTATAAATTTGGGCCTTGTTCAGAGGCTCAACTAGAATTTTCGAAACGCATAATTAGAAGTCTTATCCATGTTTTACGAAAAAGAAGGGAGAAATTTTAAGAAAATACGCCGATCATTATTATTTTAAATGGTTGTAAAATCTAAAAAAAATGTGAATTTTCAAAAAACATAGTTGAGCCCTCTGTACAGAGGTCTGAGCTTTAGACAGGCAAATTATTAATACAATAGAAGCATTTTGTACAAAGGGAGAACATTTGGAAAAAGGTTATTCTAAAATTTTTGCCAAAAATAGTATTTAAATAATTTTTTGTCATAATGTCCTTAAAACAATTTTATACATGGGATTCAATCTGAATACTAAAAAATCATGAAAATTACCCATTCATACGCTTTGTAAAATCAAATTTGAACGTAGTGGATAAACTTGAGGAAATAAAATATATAGATGGGAATTTCTAAAGATAACTCTACATAATTCTTTAGTCCAGTAACAATTTTTATACCCTATGCATTCAATGGAAATCAAAATGTATGGTAAGATATGGTAATATATGGTAAGAGTACGGGATTGATTAATACTTCTAAACGAATTAAATTTGTCGATCAGGTAGTGAGAGGCTTTCACCTCTCTCTCGGGTACCTAGATGTGTAAGAGGTAGAGAAGAAACACTCGACATGATCCAATAAATCTACTTATTTATCACACAAAAAACAGACAAAATTTCAACTAATAATAGAAAGAGAATGTCTCAATGCTAACCGCGAAAGTGGAACAACGACGGTAAAACGTGAGCGATTAGGAGACTATCAAACTTGATCCTTACCTCAATAAAGGATCTAACCTATCATATTCTAATATCAATTCAATCTTAGTGAACAATCGTCACTTTAAAATTTCCTCCTAAAAAGTCTCAAATCACAATAATTCTAATAGTATACCTTCAGTAACAATCTCACCTGACTTGAGTATATTTTCTCTCCTACTCTCTCTTCAAGCCAGAAAACCTCGCATATATATAGTAAGTTGATTTAAATATCACGGTTATCTTCTTCCGAAGGGTTGGTTTTGAATAACACGGATTGATAGCCCAAAGATTTCCCAAGAGGATTTATTGAAGGAATAAGTATATATTCGTCACAAGGTGCAAAAGCAACAACAAAAAAAACTGATTAAACTGATATTTTGATATATAGTCTGTATGCTTTCAAATAATTTATTAATTTTTTTTTTTATTAATAATTACTTTTTCAACTATTTCTATCAAGAATTTTTTTTTTATAATTTTACATATTTTTCTTTCTAGAACCTTTAGTTAAAAAAGAAGGATTAACCCCTACGTCATTGAGTTTTGGTTGCTCGTATCTTTCTCCAACGTTGTTTTTTTCTTTTTTGCTTCCTCCAAGGCGCTTATTTTAATAAAACCGTTTTTATTTCAGAAACATGAGTTAAGTTTAGTTGTTTCTGAATCCCAATTAAATAATTAAAATAATAAATAATAACATATAATAAATAAGTAGTTAATCAAAATAATAGGTCAAATTTAAAAAAAACTTTGTGAAATTGCCCCTAGGGTGCCCTTTTCCTTGATTATTAGCGTGAGCTAGAGGTGTAGGATTAACGAAAGAACTAGAACCTTCCATGATCGTAATTTGTCTTTATTAAGATCTAAAAACTTAATCGTCTAACATGTTAGATAATAATATATGTGAATCTACGATGACAAAACCCACAATATAAATAATACCGAAATAACGTAACTCGGGCCACTATCAATAACTAACTCGCCTAAGCTCAATTCCAATAATATCTCAAGTCCTAATATAAAATAGTCAAACCTACCTTAATCCGATAGCCTATCCAATCCTAAGGAAGTTGTGTATTTACTCGAGTGTAATGGTATGCACCTTGAACTAATGGCTCTATCTTCGGGAAAACCTCCGTTGGCTGTCACTTCACAATTGAATTGTGCACTTTCATAACATTCCCCAAATTGCCACCTCGCTTACTCTAACTTCTGATATTTAAAAGCTTTTTTATTTGCATCTTTTATTCACATTTTACTTCTTGGATTTTGGTTGGAAAAGAGTTGTCATTAATTCTGGCCCCAAAAGAACCCAAAGGACATGTTAATGAAAAGACGCGTGAGCCCTTTACAACTTTTATCATAAAAAATATCAGAATAATCACATAACATCTCACTTGCCTTTAGCTTTCGAAGGCCTTAAAGTGACACCATTTCACAACCAAAATGAAGCAGAAATTCGCATAAAATATTGTATTTGAATTGATAACATTCACTTTCTTGCTGCCATCGAGTAGTAAAATAACTACTTTAGAACGCGATACACGAGTTTGTAATGTTTGAAACAGTGCAAAATCCAGATGGACGCGTGCAGCACCTCCGTAGTGTTGAGGGATAGATTGATATGAACGTGTTCAAAGATTAACACCCCTAAGGATTAAAAATAGATACTGTTAGAATAAAAAAAAAATATTTTGTACTACACATTGTCTCAGAAGAGAGCTACACACAAAGAGAAATGGTAATATAATCACAAAACAGGGGATTTAAACCCGATATAATTTTCAGTTTGCTGAACACAAGAGGCAATGCTACGCAAATAATAACATGAAAACAATTACTTTTCAAATAAGCGGTGTAAGCAATAGCGTCCCTAACTTGTACTAAAAAGTGCTTTGTTGCAAACATTTATCATTAGAGCATAGGACTACCTCTCTACAGACTCTACAGCGACGATTCATACTTGCAAGTACATCGTTAATCGCACTTTGAGGGAATTATGCTCAATCTAGGGAAAAAAATAAGGGTTCTTAAGTCATTAAGGTTACTGGGAGAATTGTGTACAGAACATAAAGACGTCTCCCGAGCATGTCCCAGGCATATGTAGCCCATTCCATGTGAAGTAGTGTACAGCTCTATAAACTCATGCGTTATAGTTCGTAAACATGGTATCGAGATGCATAGCTGTTATATAGGGCCGACCATTTGAGTAGAGGATTATATCCCGATAACTGCTGTCATTGAACGGGAACGAAAGATGTAAAGATCAGTTTGGTTGCTGACTTATATCCTTGCACAAAGTATGGCACCTGCATGAATGTAGCTTTGTCTTTCAGTGATATTTGAGCTTGAGAACGAGTTCCTGGGATTTTTTAGATCCGTATATGATGCGAATCATTGTAATTACCGATCGGGATTCATCGAAGAACAATACATTGGCCTACCACTGAGGTTTTCAATGGATATGATTCAGAGTCCAATGTTACCGAGCTCTTCTGTTAGACGACATCCATGGTACCCGAAATGAAGATCGTCTGTAACGTAGATGACTTTCTTGCAGCCTTTTGCAAACAGTTTGACGAGATAGTACAATTCCTGATGATGTAATCGTGATTGAAGAAAAGTGAAAGGTGGAATTCTCGCAGACTATGCAACGGTTCTCGTGGACCTCTATAACTCTAGGACGTCTACTACCAGGTCTTCGTGACATTGCATGTTTTTTCTGATAGCAATTCCACAAGTGGTTGAATAATTAAACAGTTAAAGTTTGAGGCTCGGGCAATCTCCAACAGTCGCTCCTCAAAATAGGTCCTTCCAATTGCATAGCTACGGTTCCATTCAAGTGCGATTAGTTTTCAGAAATTTAGAACAAAAAAATATATAAATAAAAAATGAAGAAATGAGCATCACACAAACGTAACATCCAACACAACGAAAGTAGTCGAAATGAATCTATTTCTGTATCTATCGCATTATACTATGTGGTTATACAAATATTTTACTGCGTTACTAGTTAAGCATTTGACTTCAAGGTACACATACAAATTTTGTTAATGTAACGTTCCTTCTCGAGTTATGCTAATTTTGCTGGTTGACAGATTGCTTCTTAATGCTAAAATTTAAAGGAACCGTGGTCAGTGGCTTAACGGAGAACATTTGAAACCCTGAAAAGCCAGGTTTTGGGGCCTCCAAGCTGAATTTTATAAGTATATACTTGAAGGCAGTCAGGCCTTGGGTCCCCTAGAAACCTGCCCACCCTCCACCATGCGGGGGTGTACGTTCGCCGCTGACCGTAATATATATTTGCTGCTGTTCTTGTAATGTATTTGATATTAGACTGTAATATAGATCTACAGTTACGTAGTGTATGTAGATTGGTTAATGTTATTGTCGTAAGAAGGACAACTTGGCGGGTTGTTCGAATACTCTTTAGTGTAAATTAATTCCATTTAATCAAATACATCATGCAAATAATTGCTAAATGCATATCTTCTGTCTAGAGGTAAAACAAAATAAAAAAGTAATAATATTAAGGTTCACACACAAAGGGAGGATCAAGAACAGAAAATGATCAGAAGGCCATCCCAAAGGAATTTTACCGTGTTTAACAAAGACATTAAATTACGTGAGAGAGGTAAAAGATACCACAGCGTCATTAATCTCGCGATTTTCTAAAAAGGGAATTTCCTGAGGGTGGAACACCACGAATCTAAATGCTAACTATATCAAAGAGCTACGTTTAGAATAAATAGGGGATTTTGAACATTAATTATAATTGGAATTATGAACAAGCAAATTAAACTTTACTTAGATGGAAATGTCAAAATTTGCTCTGTGCCTTAAAGTATAAGTATTTTCTTTTCTATTCAATACACTAAATAGAGAAACGACTACATCATTTTTAACACGATTTTTTTTCAGTGTTGTTTCAAAAAATACCTTGCGTTAGAAAGTGTTTATAAAAGTCACACATGAATAACATGAGCCCTATTTGACACAGACCTTGTAATTCTTAACCTTAGTGAAATGACGAGTCTGGCATTCCCCTCTCTTAACTTCTACACAACGCCAATGGTAAGATTTTGAGTCATGGAGGATATTTCGTGCAAAACCTCCTGTACATGGCGGGTTTTCATAGGTGCCAGGACTCGAACTAATGACACGCCATCCACGAGCTTGGGACTATGACCACTAGGCTACATCAGCCACGAAAATTTCTCGCATAAGAGTTAAAACAAAGTGGATAAAAGTGTGAAACTTCGGAAACAAACCATGATTACATTCAATAATGCACAAATTACTCAATAAGCAACATAATCAACAATTTAACAACATAATAACAATTTTGTAACCATTCAGATCTCGGTAATAGAAATGAAAGCATTGTCAAGAATTACAATAAAATTTTTGAAGTGATAACTTCTATTGGCACATTTTCCTGGAGAGTGCTCATTCGGCTTTTTTGTCTCGAGTTGGACATACACACCCCTAAAAAGAAAGGAGGGACGTTTCCCCCCACCACTCTGAAACGCGGTAGTTTGTGTGCCATCACCAATTAGCCGTAAAAGTAAAGTTCCTCTTTCCTCTTCCACCTCGTTCCATGGAAATTCTTTCTAATCCTAGTTGAAGCATGAAAATTAAACCAAATATTTTTTTAAAAAGTAGGCTTAGAGAGAAAGAGAAATCCTACACTACAATTAAACATAAAATGTAGAAAACTAAGAACTAAGTAAATAGTATTGTTATCATTAGCAATATTGCAGTGATCTTAAGAATAAAAATTTATTTTTGTAAGCGAATCGGAATAGCAATGAGCAAATAGTTGTATTACTCACATTACTTAAATATACTTTGAGTCTAAAAAGAAAATTAAAACAATTAAAAATTTAAAATAACAAAATTAAGAATACAGGTATTACGAAAAAGTTACTTTAAGTAATTTAAATACAAGAAAACAAAATATAAAAAACGAAACTTTCTTTACAGCAGCACCGGATATATTTGTACAAAACTGCCGTACAATGACAAAAGAGCTAGTATAAGCCAGAGATTATGTGCTATAAATCTTCTGATTAAATCCCTTTTTAAAGGTTTTGACCTAGATTCTTCTCTTCCCAATCTACTACCTGTCTTACTATCCCTTTGCTTAAATTAATTCATGGATAGAATTCAATATTGTTAAATTACAACCAAAATTCACAAAGCCGAATCAGGTCTTCTGAACAATTTACCTATGATTTTAAGTGGGAATTTTAAAGTTGATTTTTCAAAAGACAAATCAAAACATTTAGTTGATTTTTTAAAATCAAAATTCAATTTAATTATGTCAAAATGATCCAAATGAAGCACGAGGAAGTACGGAACAACGCTTGACGGAGATTTTTTATAGATATTTAAATAAAATTTTGAATCTAAAGGATTTATAACATATTTCAACTACAATAAACCTATTGTTTTCTTCTTAGAATACAATTAATTCACAAATATGATTGTATATTTCGCACAAAAATATTACTTTATCAGTACAGACATATGAATAAATAATTTTATAGGACAATACTAGCATCCCCTTGTTTTTTATTCATCTAACTAATATCTGAAATAACATCACAAAATTTGAAGTTATCACTTCTATCGTGTGGTCATAAGCACACAAACATTTTTTTAAGTGTTTCTGTTTCATATATCATGACAGAGAAACATATGTTTTTTTTTACTATATTCATATGATTACGTTTCTAAAAATCATAGCAATTTATCAAATAGTTCTCAATGATTTATATTTTGCAGTACCTTTTTCAGATATTATTTCCTTTTTTCCTTTCTATCCACGATTCATCATTTTATCTGAGACTGCCGTAATCAATATATTTATAAGTAGAATTTTGCAATCTTTTTCTTGAGAATTTCTGCTTATTTTTTTATCGCAGTATAGTTTAATTTTATTACTCACGAATTATTCACTAGGAAAGGAAAAGACAAATTGGAATCTTAATTGAAAACGCAATAATTTTTCATGACGGTTTATGATATAAGTATTTTCGATTTTCCAAAAATTTCTTTCGGTACATGAACGCCCATAAAATACGCTGTTACTGATAGATGTCTACAAGAAGCGATAACTTATTGTTACTGTATAGATTGATGGTGCCTGATAGATTTTATCGGGCCCTAGTGGGAGGGAAAAACATTTGCACTTAAAGCAATGTTCAGCTTTTACGATATTAAACGCGGTCTTCTGTATGAATCCACATTTTTGAGTGATACAAGCTATTTTACCATTGTATAGCTTTATCCGTACAAATATTACTGTAATAGATGTTATAATGTTATCCAATTGATTACTGCTGTTAACAGTTCTAAAAAATGCAAAATACAGAAAGCTGTTCGCTCTGTATAGAAACGATTTTGTAATTTATTTATTTTTTCTGCATATTAAGATAAAACTTTGGCAACTTCAGAATAATTACCTGCTAATGTTTTCTTTTGATCGGAATGCAAAATAAAAGATTTATTTTAAAAATGGTTCCTGAAATTGATAGATGTCTTGAAGGCTACGAAACTGCTTTTGTGAGAAGACATATTCGAACTAAAAATTATAAGGCGATGTAAAAAATTCGAAATTTCGATTATTGCATTTCAAAAAGAGGTACTAATAGTACCACTTCCACATGGTAATCCTTTTTGCTTAAAAACCAAAAGGGTTGGTTGAGATTTCTGTCACTAGATAGCAGCAAATGGACCCATCATAAAAGTTTTGAACGTATCAAGCATCAATTTCAAAATACTTGTCAGTTACAGTCAGTTGAGCACTAGGGGAGGTGCATGATGTTTTTCCAAGAGCAAAGAATAGACATCGTGGAATTTTGTTTCGCTACAAAATCTCATTGACGTGTGATAAATGCATTTCAGCAGACATCCAGGTGAAACAGCACCGAATGTATCCACAGATACTTTCTGAACTGATCTTGTTTTTATAGTTTTCTTTTAAAACTAATATGGTTTTCATTAAGACATAAATCAATGAGAGTGTTACTATAATTTTTTAATTTTGCTACTCTGCTTGGATTACAATTATCATGTATTTCTTTAAGTCCTATTGAATTAAACATTCATTAAGACGTAAATCAATGAGAGTGTTACTATAATTTTTTAATTTTGCTGCTCTACTTGGATTACAATTATCATGTATTTTTTAAAGTCCTATTGAATTAAACATATCTAAGATATCATAATTATCTATGTTGTACATTTTCTTGTATTTTAAATTAGTTATCAGATACTTATAATTTTTATAATAGCTACAATATTAAGATTCTTCATATAATATTTTGTAAAATAGATTCTAATAATTTAACTGACTTAGTAATGTAAATTTTAGAACCATGAGCAACAAATGGAAATTTTAGGAATTTTTAAATTAAAATAAACGAAGAAATATTATTTCCGATAATAATATTTATACGGATTGTAAATACTATAAAAACACTTAAAATTTTTTATAAAAATATGAAATAACATTTTTTTTACTCCAAATTTTCTGAAATTACTGTTTTTAAAACAAATTCGAATTAAAAAATGCGTATTTATTACTATTAGTAATTTATTATCCTAAAACATACTTCATATTTAACTTAAAACTTTCTTCTGTAACGTGAGAAGTAACCATTTACCAAAAGAAATTTCAAAAAGTTTCAGAAATAATTATAATCGAAATATTTTAATATTTTTGTGACTTTTATATTAAATATTTCCTTACTTTATATTTGAAATCTGAATTAAAATGATGCAGGCTGTTTTTGAAACTTCTTCGATGTCATGTTTACCAACGGCTTTACAAATTTATTTTTGAGTTATTCTTCTTCTTTTACAAACTGTAGAAAAAGATATAAGGTGTCATTGTGTTTCGATGAACTTTTTTATTTATGTAAGATATTTCTCTTTCTCTCTTGTTCAAGAAGCTTCATATCTCAGAAAAGAAATCTAATTTACTGTTTCGTAAAATTCATCCTTTATTTTTTATCTCCTTCCTTGATTCGAAGCTGTCTAAAAAGTGTTAAACAAAGCACAGAAACTAAAAATATAGAGTGAACTTTTTTCACTTATTTTAGTAAAGCCGGGGATATTGAATTGATATAGGGAAAGAATACTTGAATAGCTTCAGTAATAATTTATATTTGCAAATAGTCATAACATGATTTATACATCTCGCAATGGAAAATTCGAGAGAGATTTTCTGTTGCATATTATAAGAGATTCAGCAATGCAGTCTTTTTTTAAAAAAAAATATTTTTGACAAGTTAATACAGTTAAATTTTTTTTCATGTTTAGTAAAATATAGAAACTATATATAAATTTTAAAGCGTGTTCCTTGACAGGTGCTATAAAAAAATGCATGATTTATACCAGTGTTTCTCAAAGTTGCAATACTCGCGACCCAATTTTCAATCATAATTTTCATCGCGCCCCCCATACAATAATAATGTACTGAATTCAATAATACTATACTTTGACGCTAAAACTACGAAACAACTTTAATCTCTTAAGCACCCGCCGTGTATATAAACATCTCGCTAAGCGAAAGCCTTTATTTCTCCAGACGCATATATACGTCTTCCCGAAGTACGACCTTTTCTGTGCATCGCTATCCGTAAAATTATTCGAAGACTTAGGAATACAATAAAAGGACCATGAGAATGTTTGCAAATGATTTATTTATTCCATATTATTTTTGCTCCTTTATTCCTCCCCCCCCCACTACATCACATACGCGTGCCTGCATGGAAAATGGTTGGCAATTCAAAGTGAATCGCGAAACTTATGATCGGCCGTACAAAAATTATCAAGATAAGTGCTAATTTTTGTTATAAATTATATATATGACAAACCCATGGGTCCCTGGTAATTAATAAACTTGTTTTTAACTTAGAATTGTAACATTAATTATAAAATACATTGTGTAGCATTGATATATTTATAAGTATACTACATCAGTGTAAATGTGTATTTTATTATTTTTTTTTAATGTCAGAATGTATTTTGTTTGTTTACTTTCAGCAAATTAATAATTTCTATAAATAATCTTTTGCACTTGACTTTTCAATATGCTCGCGCTCCTCTTGTAGATCTGTTACGCCTCCCAAGGGGGGAGCGCCCCACAGTTTGAGAAAAACTGATTTATATAGTTAAAAGAGGAGAAAATCCCCTGCTATTCCAAAACCGTGTGTGGTGTAAAACGTAATGAACTATCAACAGCAAAATTTTTAAAAAATGTATATTAACGTTTTTAATTATAAGAAAGAAAGAATTATATTTTTATAAAAATTAGGATATTATAGTGTAGTTGTGTGTGTGTCAAAATTGATGAGCAATATTGGTGGTGGATGCATCTTCCTTTATTAATTTTTGTCGAACATTTTAACAAACACATAACATGCATACAAAACTACTATATATAAGGCAAACACGAAAGGTTTCCATGACGATTACCACACACACACACACGCACGCACACACACACACACACGCAGAATAAATCTTCCAGATCATTCTAGTCTTTTTACAAAATGTTGTCAACCGAAAGTATATATTTCCTAATTTAATTTCTACGCGAAGTCTTGCAAGGCTCTGGATCATTATAGATTAAAAAACCTTTGAGGGAAGAAAAACGGGATTTATTATCATGAATTATTGTTCGATTTGTGACTGAGATGAATAGTACGGCTATGCAAGGTGATGTCAGTGAAAAAAATCATTGTAAAATTGAAAAATTTGTTGTCACAGTAAATAATGATATGATGGAGAGTGTCATTTTTCCGCATTTTCAAAACCGTGCTCTTCGTCACTTAAGTCAACAAGTGCAGGGAGAATTTTTTTTTCATTTTTCCTAGAACAGATAAGGCCCCACATTTCACCTTGTGCCCGTTTATCGTTTCAAGACACACTGTATGTGTGTGTGTGTCAAAATATTTTTCGTGCAAATTTAGATACTTTCTCAATGTTTGTCTAAAAGAAATTAGGCCTCGAAATCTTGCTAGGACAGCAGTATCATCCGTGTATATATTAGTATTTGTTGATGCCCACTGGGTAATGTCATTGGAGTAAATATTAAAGAAGTTCGGAGCCCAGTAGTCAACTGTTGGTTCCTCATTTATTCGGGCTTCGGATGTTAATTGTATGGTTTGTTGATCACGGAAAATGACGCTTTATATATACAAGTAATGCCAAATTAACTAGAAAATTTTCTCCGAAAGTGGGGTTTTGAACTGAAGTAATAAAATGTTCATTAAAAGGATAAAATCTATTTGAAAAAAGGTTTTTAATCACACATAAAATGAACTGTAGGAATTGGTATCAGCAAAAGTCCTAGTTTTCTAAGCATAAATGTTTTTCGTGAAATATCCGAAGAATGACTGCAATTCCAGCAGCAGTATTGATAAGAAATTTAAAATCTTGACGTTTCGCTTTCCATAAATAATCGTTTTGATTGGCTTTAGGCACTTCGTGTCCACAAGAAACGACACATTAAGTTTTCTTGTTTATTTTTGGAGCGCTTTTTTTCTTCTTGTCATCACTCCATTTTTCTATTGGAACCAACAAGTTCTGG
Source organism: Trichonephila inaurata madagascariensis (assembly GCA_019973955.1). Lineage (NCBI taxonomy): Eukaryota > Metazoa > Arthropoda > Arachnida > Araneae > Nephilidae > Trichonephila > Trichonephila inaurata. The sequence continues at coordinate 40,541 of BMAV01016091.1, read as the reverse complement.
TATCGAGTTTATTTCTTGTACTGGATGTGACAACCTTCCTATGAAAAACTATGATATGAACTTCAAGGGTAGCAGTTCTTTGTTTTCTCCTGACACGTCATTATTGAATTAATTTCTTCAATCCAGAAATCATTGAATCGTTGCAGCGATTATGTTCTATTGAAAAAAACATGGAATGTCTTAAGACATGGGCCAACTGGGCTTTATCGTAGTTTGGACCTCAATAATATCATGATCTGAACAAATTTTCTCGTTAAATGTTATTCCCGGAATGTTCTCCGAAAAACTACGAATTTTAAACTATATGCAAACTGGTAAAAGTGGCAAGACTACGAATTTAAAATGTAATAAAATATAACGTAAAATTTAAGAATTTAAATTGAAAATGAATTTTCAGTAAAACTTCATTTTATTATGGATTACTTTTGTTGAACTTTATATGTGCATGTACACCATATTTGATAAAATGGTAACTGATGAAGCCTACCCTTGCATCGTTGACTAGGGCCTAAAGAAAAGTATATATAATCATAGTGAGCAGTTGTTAAATCCTGACTTCCAAGTTTTTCTCAACTATAAGAAGTAAGGATTCCAAGTCTTCTGAATTCTTTGCTAGAGTTTGTTGCTCTGCTATCAGCACTCGTTACATTTACAAATTCTGGAGAAATGATGTTCGGAAAATGTTTGCAAAATATATTTCACCTACGACAGAAGTAGGATGGGTGGTATATGACCTTAGTAGTAGTTATTCAACAATACACGAGTCTCGAAACCTTAACGTTGCTTTGTTAGGCGTATTTTAAGGCTTCACAAACTGAATTGAAGCACGATTTACCACAAGGCCACTAACTTGAGTCAAAATTTCGGTATTAATTGCATACAACGATATTTGGTTTTTTAGGCTGTGTTAACAGCTTTGAGTGAGTCTGAGTAAAATGTACATGGAACAAAAATCTAACTATAAAAAAATTTCAGTAACTTCCCCCTTAATGACAGTACTCTAAAAAACAACGAAGAATAAATGTTAGGAATCATTTACCAAAGAATCATTAAAATTTTTATTTTAATAAAAATTGAATTTTAAAACTTTAAAGTGATTCTCTCTTCATTCAAGAACTCGTACAATCTAAATTGCAATATGTAACTACAGGGTATAATACACACTTCCTTTCTTCCTCCCTTCCTTAGTAGCACGACAGCCGAGGGTGGGCCTTGGCCTTCTTAAGAAGCCTTTTCTAGGCCGGTCTTCTTCCTGCTAGTGTTCTCCAATTCCTAGTCTTCAAAAATAAGGAGATCTTTTTCTAAGCCCTCAATCCATCTGAGATTTGGCCTGCCCTTTCTTCATGTGTCAATTGGTTGAGCATTGAAGACTTTAGTGGGGTGGTCTTCGTTCATTCTGATAACGTGACCTGCCCATTTAATTCGTTGTATTTTAATGAATTTAACAATGTAAGATTCTTTATATGATTGATAAAGTTCTAAATTTGATCATCTTCGCCATGTTCCATTTTCCTGAATTCCTCCAAAAATTAATCTTTAAATCTTCCTTTTGTAGATACTTATCACATTCTCATCTGTTCGAGAGATGGACCAAGTTTCACTTGCATAAGTTAATATTGATCTTAATAGACTTTTATACAATAGAAACTTTGTTTTCTTTTTATTAAATTTGATTTCATATATTTTCGTATTCCATAAAGACATCTATTAGCCATAGTAATTCTCTTTTGGATTTGAATTATTTTTTCCTTAGTACAATCGTTTCTAATGTTATTTTCCGAACCTAAATAAGTTGTGAAGGGACTTTTATGTGTCTTTCAACTAATAATCCTCTTGGGGAATCTTTGGGCTAGCAATAGCGTTATTTCACAGCCATCCCGCTCAAGAAGAAACATGAGATGCAAATTAGTTAGTGTATATATAGTTAAAGTTAAATAATCGTAGATGAAAAGGAGCGGAGCCGCTGAAAGCAGTGATAATACGGTAAGGATTAGAATTACGCCGCGTGACTAAAGGACGGATTTTAACTACTAGAATAAATAAGTGAATTTACAATTATTAAGATAGGATAGATTAGGTTAAGCTATTCGGATTTCATACGCTGATTTGCATAAGGTTGTTGCTCTTTATATCACTCCAAGGGTTCTGTTTATAGATTGCTTGTTCTGGAATATTATCTTATAATAATAAATTAGATTCATCATGGTTATAGTCTTGGTCATTCATCTTTCCCTCCTACAGATTTAGGTCGACAAGATGATAAGGAAGCGTTCCTAAAATGTAGACCATTACAAAGTAAAACTGTCAACATCTTCAAAACTATACTCTTCAATTTTAAAATGGAAAATGTTAAAACATGATTCAGTGCAAGACATGCACTTGGACTTGTTTTCATTGATTTTCCGTCCTATCCAGAAGGCCTTCTTAGTGCAGTGGGTGTTTGAGCGATGATATCAATGCCATCAGCAAGAGCTAAAAACTGTATCGATTTATTAAGGTATCCGACTACGTTCGAAACCGTGATTTTGCAAAAGAGTGTAAATGGATAATATTTATGATATTTAGCATAACTTAGATTAGACAATGTATATAAAATTGGGTTAAGAATAGTATTACAATAAAAAATTGTTTAAGTACACTATTTTGACAAAACATTAACTTAAAATAACCTTTTTTCCAAATGTTATCCTTTTGTAAAAAAAGCTTCTATTGTATTAATATTTTGCCTGTATATAGCTCAGATCTCTGTACAGAGGCTCAACTAGAATTTTTGAAACACATAACTTGGAAGTCGGTTTATCCATGTTTTACGAAAACAGGAGGGAGAAATTTTAAGAAAATACGGCGATAATTATTTCAAATGGTTGTAACTCTGAAAATAATGTGAATTTTTCAAAAATCATAGTTGAGCCTCTGAACAGAGGCCTGAGCTATAGACAGGCAAAATATTAATAGAATAGAAGCATTTTTTTACAAAAGGAGAACATTTGGAAAAAAGGTTATTCTAAGTTAATTTTTTGCCAAAATATTGTATTTAAATAATTTTTTTTGTCATAATGTCCTTAAAAGAATTTTATACATGTATTCTAATCTCAGTGACACTAAATATCATGAAAATTATACATTTATGCTCTTTTTTAAAATCATGGTTCCGAACGTAGTTGCATACCTTAAAGATATTTCCTCTGGTATTGATATTTGAATCTTTTACCACTTTTTCTAATGCTAGATTAAAGAGTTGGCACATAATACACACTACGAAAAATTTATTTGAAAAATAGCTTTAATTGTCTAAATTTATTTATTTTTTAAATTTAGATTTTATTATTCAGAATTTAATTGAGTGCATTTATTCATTAATATGCTGTGTTATACATAGGTACTCGGGAAAGCTTTCAAATATGTACTATAAAAAGAATTGTGTTATCAAATGATATGCACTTGAAATTGGTTTCATAAAATTCTATTCTAGTTGAAATATCTAGAAACCTTTTCACAGGTTAGACTTCTGACATTCACAGCAGCTTTATTTGAATCTACTCGAGTTGATCGTTTCAAAGACCATTCGAGAACATCAAAGTTTCAAGTAGCCTTTCACATTTAATTGTATGCAATTGTTGCAACTCCTTTCTAAAACTGACAGGAAATGCAAAAGTTATTTTGAAAGCAGCTCCAATCGTATGCGAATGACTTGTGATATATATATTCTGTGTCGTATTATACTTGAACTGAACATATTATGAGTTTATTTCGAAATCGGAGCAATGCTTTCACTAATTTAATGATTAGGATATTTATTCAGTTTTATCTGTTTAGTTCAGTTTATTATTTTATTTATATCATGCAGATAATTAATATAATACTCTAGGATGGATTAGTTATATTTTTATGCAATTGTGTTTTAGGGTATCCGACACCCTAAAATCATGATTTTTTAAAAATTGATAAATTTGTTAATGTTTTTATTTCATAGACCATCTTATTTAGCTTTATAAAAATACCAAGTTTTTTTTTTTATATTTTTTATTCACTAGAGCAAAAACTACAAGTGCTTTAGTAAAGACCGATGCCATAACTTTACATAAGATGTCAAATTTTAAAATACGATTTACTCGAAATGTGTTTTTTTCGAAAAGCTCAAACGGAGACAGCGATTTCTCAAAAGTTTTAAAAATAATTTGCTGAAATTTTTTGTGTATGTAGTACACAAAGTGCTGAAAGTGTGCATGTAGTGATGAAATTTTTTGTGTACAATAGAAGTGTTTTAGCTTCCAGATTTATCAATCACTGTTTTTTTACAAAATTTACAGTTCTTTATGTGAATATGATCGCTGGTTTTTTTAAAAGAAATTTCATATAAAAACTAAGACAAAGTGCTCTAGTTTTTGTAAAAATTAAAATATCTCTTATCCTGAAGGTCATTTCAAAAAGGACATCAAAAATTGAAAAACTGAGAATTTGTTCATTTACTATTTGTGCTCAGTGGGCCCCATTTAAGTAATTTTTTGTCAATTTTTACCCATTTTAGTAGTAATAATTTATTTTTCTCTTCGTAATTTTAGCCTCCTTTTCTTAAAATGTACTAAAAAAATCGAAATACCACACAAAAATCTCCATATCTCCATTTTTTGATAAGGTTAATAATTATTTCTAAGAATATTGCCAATGTTTTAAAACGTTATTTACATTCGTCAAAAAGGGAATATTCTTTTATATGCCATTCATTTTTTAATTGCTTCTTTTTATTCTTTTCGCTTTATGACTTGAATGCAAACTAGTTAATAAAGGCAATAGATCCTTTTTGTGTGAGAAACTACTCATTTTTCCTTATTTTGAACTTTTTATGTGCACATTTCCTTGCAGTTCGATTATTTAATTAATTATGAAATTATATATATATGACTCTTTTATCATTTAATGCATAGCAGTAAGCCTAAAAATAACAAAAATATCGAAACAATTATTATTCTTTTTTACATCTTTCAGTAGACTGATATATTTGGAAAGCTTGCTTCAAAATTTCTGGTCAGAAAACTAATGAGTTTTAAAAATATTTGAAGTTTTCTGAGCTTGAATTTAGGTTTCGGTTTCTTTTTACAGCATTTTTGCATTTTTAAATTGAATTAATTAAAATATTCTTTGAACACAATAAATTTTTTTCAGTATGAAATGGCTATTAACTGCAATTTTCCTTACTAAAATCATTTCTCGCCAATCATTTGCTTATGTTTTGAATTTTTTTAGTTCTCTCATCGTTACTGAATTAAGATTGATTTCAAGACCACTGTTTATTTTGGCACATACTTTATATATCTTAGAATCTTTTTACGTCTTTTATAAACTTTTTTCTGTTGAGAAAATGCCATGGCCAAAACTTACTCAGGTTTCTATGAGAAATTATATTTGTAAGAGATGGAATACGACTGAAAATGATAAATCTAAAACCCAACCTTTAGCTGATAACACAATGAAACTTCGAAATACAAATGTTCTGAATACAAATACTGTAGAAAGACCTGAATATTTCCTTGATATACAAAACTAGATTATAATAAACATATTGTAGTACTACATTACAATTATACACGCTAAAAAGACTTAAACTCGCTAAACTGCCTCGACTTATAAATGAGAAAAAACTAAGTATTATATACAAACTTGTGGTGATTTCTAGCTTAAGGTATCCGACTACGTTCAGAACCGTGATTCCAAAAAAAAAAACACATACATGGATAATTGTCATGATATTTAGTGTCACTTAGATTAGAATACATATATAAAATTGTTTTAAGGACATTTTGACAAAAAGAAAAATTATTTAAATACAATATTTCGGCTAAAAATCAACTTAGAATAATTTTTTTCCAAATGTTCTCCTTTTGTGAAAAATGCCTCTATTATAATAATACTTTGCCTGTATATAGCTCAGACCTCTCTACAGAAGCTCAACAAGAATTTTTGAAAAATTCACATTATTTTCAGAGTTACCACCAATTTAAATAATTATTGGCGTTTTTTTTCTTAAAATTGCTCCCCTCTGTTGTAAAATATAGATAAACCCACTTCTAAGTTATATATTTCAAAAATTCTAGTGGAGCCTCTGTACAGAGGTCTGAGCTATATACATTCTTTATATTTACATCATGCTGCATTTCTAATAATTTGCATCTCTCTCCAACATGTACCTTCCTGCCATGTTTTGTTTACGATCCCACAATTATTTCTTGTTGCGCTAATTTTTTTGTCCATGAGTGTAGCTGACCCAGATCAGCCATTGACAGAAGCTTCACTCGATACCATACCATTTCAACTTTTTACTTCTAAATATTTTCCTTCTTCAATTCGGGCTTCTTTGCTGCAATCGGATTAACTGAGCATTGCTCCTGAAAAAAAGGAAGATATTCTCCTGAGCATCCTCACTGAAAAAAAAAGAAAAATATTCCCCTTCTTATGTCCAGATTTCTTTAACATTTTTTTACGTTTATTTTATTTCCATTTGTTAACTTATCCATAACAAAATAATTTTTCTTTTTTAATTTTCATTAGTTTTTTTTACAAATTTTATTGCTTTTTATTAAAAAGAGCAGTTTGAAAGTGTTTTAATATCATCCAAAATGTCTTGAAAGGGGATGAAGGCTAGGAAGAACTGAGTGCTCCCATTCCAGCAAATTACAAACTACCAGTAATGGAATCTACTTAGTGAACTATCTTTTGCTGAACGACAGATATTTATAATGATAAGTTCCCTTGGTGTCCAAACAATACCAGCGGACGTTCTAGGTACATTTTGTTGTAAAATCTCTTCTAATTAACTTAAAACCACAAAGAGTTTTCTGAGTAATCCCTATGGAAAGTTATTAAAAGTCCCAAAAAAGTTTCAAATACACCTGCAAAATTGTGGAAAGGAGGACAAACTAAACCATTTCAGGTGTCCATTCGACACCGATGGACGCTGTTGTGTTAACCTCTGGGTCACCTCCTCATCGAACACATAATCTCTATTCTTTTTTGCTCTGGTTCTATGTTATTATAATCCATACAAGACACTACGGCTTCAACTGTTAGTGAGTATCTATGCTAAAATGTTATATCATAAATATCGAGCATATGATCCTAAGTGTCTGTTGTTTAAAAATTTGATTTCATTCTGGCCCAATAAACGCCCTCTAAGTATTAAAAGTTTAATTTTTTTTAAAAAAACCAGTAGTTTAATTCAAGTAATGCCTGTCACATCTTAACGATAATACTATGAAGTTTTTGGCTTTTTAGAATTCTCTATTACGAACATATTTTAGATTTGTAGCAATGATGCAGGCATATCTTAAGCTCGATTCATATGCATTTAAAATCACGCATTTATCTTTATAAATATATCGATTAACTTCTTTATTAGTAATAGTAAATAAAATTGATAAACAGGTGTATTTAATTTTTGTCTGTAAAAAATAAATATTATTCGTCATTGTTAAAGAAAATATAAATTTCTCTGACTCATTTAAGTTTCTGAAGGATATAGGTTATTTGTATCTGGAAAACTCATAAAGGACATCAGTTTTGACCCGGAACATAAATAGGATAACTGTAGAATTTATAAAGGATATCAAATCGAGTTGCTATTTAAACTACGAATTAAGATCTAACACTAAACCGATATATCTCAGTAATCTGTTTTCAAACATAGCACCTATGAGAGATTTGACAAACTTGTGTGGAATCTTGATTAATTCTACTAAATCTAATTTAATACATATTGTTCTGGAATACATCTGAGTATTACAAAAGGGGAAGGTTTGGAAAGACAGAGATTTATATCGAGTGGAAGGTAATTCATGTTAAATTATACGAGAGAACAAAATACGAATATACGCTTTACGAATTAAAAGTTATACGGAGAAATAAATTAATTTTTTAATACAAGGAACACAGTTGGTTTTTCCTTTTGCCTACGTTTCAGATGATATTATTTTGTAGAAGATTTTGTGGTAAAATGAGTATAAATAAATTATTTGTGAATAATTTCTTATTGAATTGAAGTGTGAAAGAAACATTTCACCTGCTTAGTTAGTTTAATATTTTTAATTTCTTTCATTAACGTTTTTTGAACGTTATAAATAATTAAAATTAAGTTTAAATTTAGAAAAAGCTTTAAAACAAGTTAAAAGCAATATATAAAAATTTAAAAATTATTTTCGAATAAGAATACATGATTTTATTTTTGGAATTGACGGGGCAAAATTTACTGTTTAATGAATTTTTCTTACTTTTTTCTTATATTATTTGTTTAAAAATTTTTTTAAAAAAATGCTATAAATTTGATTAGATTAATTTATTCAACTTCTATCCGTTGATAAGATTAATTTGAATGAAATATCAATATGTGTTTTAAAAAAATCGAAACTGGATGTATTCTTAAAGATTAATTTATGATTTTTTTCCCGAGGTAGTTTTTTTCCCCAATATAAGGCTTTATAAAATTCTACTAGTAAAATATTAATAATTAAAACTTTAAAAAATTCCTTAACTTCATATTGAATTTAGTAATGCTTCTATTAAAAATTAAAAAAGAGATCTGTGTTATGTTATTAATTCATGTGTTCCAAAAGTTTTTCGTTTTGAAAAATTAATCCCGACTTAATTTTATGAGGCATGAAATGTCCCTGAAAAGAATTAAATCCCATTTAGTATTTTCAAAGGCTTAATTTATGAAAATTTAGCTTTTTATATATTTCAGAATCATATCCGTGAAAACCAGAAGAGCATAAATGAATATTTAAACAGTTTTAATTTTTCCCCCGTTTTGTATTATAAAAGATTTTTAAAGAATACAACTCAAAAGTTTAAATCAGCAGCAAATAAAAAAACATATCTTGATAACTTTCATTCGAATTTACTTTTGTTAAGAAAAATTTTACGGATAAAAGGCTTCAGAAACAAATCTTCCTGTTTTATTTCTTTAAGATATTAGAGCTGCAAACTTATTTTTTCTTTAAACTACAAAATGAGAGTGCAATTTAAATATGCTGTAACAAATAAAATCAAAAAAAATTAAATGCGTTTTATCAGAAAATATTTCCTTCTGTTTATTAAGTCCACAAGTAAGAAAAATGGAAATATTTTGTGAAATATTTCCAAACAAATGTTAAATTCAAACTCTTCGACATGCATCTGTATTCATATAGATTCGGCAATTAATTGAGAAATACTTGAAATCAAAATACCGGGTGTTTGTAATTAAGTTTTTCTGTTCAGAGGGTTATGGGATCCGTTCTGCTTATCGAATTTTGTGGAATATATCAGTGCTTCTCAAAGTTTCAATATTCGCGACCCAATATTCAATCATAATTTTCATCGCGCCCCTCCACACAATAGCAATGCATTGAATTCAATAATACTTTACTTTAATGCTAAAACTACGATATGACTGTAAACTCTAAAGTGCCACCGGCCTTTATAAACGTCTTGCTCAGCCAATGCATTAATTTCTCATGGCGTAAATATACGTCTTTCCGAAGTACGATCTATTCTGTGAACTGTTATTCATAAAATTTTCCGAAGGTTTTGAATGCAATAAAAGGACCTTGTTTGCAAAGGACTTACTTTATTTCAGATTATATCCTTCTTTATTCCTCCCCCCCTCAAATATATCCTATACGCGCGCCTACGTGGAAAACGATTGGCATTGGGAAGCTAATAGCGTAATTTTATTTGGCAGTTAAATAATTTATTATAAATCGTACAAATTATCAAGGTAAGTTACCTTTTTGTATATAATTTTATGTATGACATTCCCATGGGGTTTCACTGGTAATTATTAAACTTAATCTTAACTTGGGAATTTGTTAAATTAAATATAAATAATTGTGTGCACAATACTTTATAAGTGTAATAATCATGAAATGTGTGTTTATTTTTTATTATGTCAGAATGTATTTTGTTTGTTTACTTTCAGTAAATTAATTTTTTTAAACAATCTTCTGTTTTCGACTTTTCTATATGCTCACGCCCCCCTCGTAGAGTTGTCAAGCCTCCCAGGGGGCACGCCCCAGTTTAGAGAAACGCTGGAATATATGCTATATTGACCTTTTGGAAAAGGTTTCTTCAATAAAAAAATAGTTCAAATTTTGACCACTAAGACGGCGTTTCTCAAACTGTGGGGCGCGCCACCTAGGGGCGTGATAACCCTACGAGGGGTGCAGCGATCGTATTAAAAATAAAAACGAAAGATAATTTAAAAGGATTTTTATTTAGTGAAAGTAAACGAACAAAATACATTGTGACGTAATAATAAATAAAATACACGTTTACACCGACATTATACTCTTTTAAATGTATCAGTACTGCACAATGTGTTTTATAATTAATATATCAATTCTAAGTTAAGGACAAGTATAAAATAATTACCAGTGACTCCATGGGCTTGGCATATATAAAATTATATACAAAAAGTAACCCTATATCTTGATAATTTTTTGTGCGGTTTATAATTAATCCTTTAACTGCCGATTAAAGTTATGCGATTCGCTTCCGAATGCCAGCGTTTTCAATGTAAGCTCGCGTATGTGGAGCATTGGTTGGAGAGAGGGAGAAAAGGAATAAATAAGCAAATTCTCTGAAATAAATAAATCCTTCACAAACAATGTTACAGTCATTTTATTCACTTCTAAAGCTTTAGAAATAATTTTATGGATAGCAGTGCATAGAAAGATCGTACTTCGGTAAAACTTATATATACGTCCGGGGCAATTAACACACTGGCTGAGCGAGACGTTATTACGCCAGCGGCATTTAAGAGGTTGAAATCGTATTGTGGGTTTAGCGTCAATGTATGGTATTATTGAATTGAATATATTGTTATTGTATGGAGGGGGGCTTGATGAATATTATAGTTGAATACTGGGTCGCAAGTATTGAAAGTTTGAGAAGCACTGCACTCAGAGGATATGTGGTGGTCAAATAGGGACAAAAAATACGTTAACATTTTTTCAATTACAGAATATGCTCAATATATACCCCCATTGATATCAAAAACGTGTTGAAAGCACATTATGGAGTTTTCAATGGTAGCACGAAGCAACTCACGAGGGATTTGAGCCACAAGGCGTATAATGCTAGCTTTCAAATAAGGTTAAGTCCTAATTCCTCCTCTATAAACACGGACTTCTTTAGCAAATCCCTACAATTAGAAATCACAGGGATTTAAGTCGGGTGAACGAGATGGCCATGCATCCGGAAAATGTCTGTATATTACAAGATTATTACACGCGTCATCAACTTCCATTCTCGCCAAAAATTGGCAAGCAAATTCAAGGATTGTTTTGTGATCTTGAGGTTTCAGCGTTTGCCTCACCTGTTGGTACAAATAACATTTTCAAATGTATCGGAGAATTTTTCGGACTCTGGATCATGGAATCTTCAACTCACGTGACATTGATCGACCACTTGCTAATGAATAGATGGAATTGGAGGCTCTTTCAACAATAGTAGTAGCGCCTTTTCGGCAGTTTCATCCCCAACTGGCTTCCGTCCTCTTCCGGGCAGCACACCCAAATCTCCAGTCTCTTAAGATTTCATGATCATCTTTCTCAAACCAATCTTCGTAATGGGGCCCTTTTACATACCCTTTCAATGACGATTTTAACGCAAAGCAGCTAAAGGTTGCTCTGCCTTTCTGATTAAACAGTTTTACCAGTACAGCTCAATTTTTTAAGGGCATGATAAACGATGACAAACGCAGTTTTACGGATTAGCGTAAGGAATATTCGATAAAAGCCATGAGGTGGTCAAAATTTGTACTAATTTTTTATTGCAAAAATATCTTCCCCATGGTCCATATAGCACATATTCTAAGTTTCATCAAATTCCGAAAAGCAGAACTCGTTCTACAGGCGTATGATAATTTAATTATAACCATCCGGTATCTAGGAATGAACTAGCTCCAACTAAGTGCAACAACTTTTACACAAAAACGTTATTTAAATATATACAATTTAGAAATCAAGTTGTGAAGTAAAATTAAATATGAAAATTATAAATTGATATAAAAACTATGAAAATTCAGACATAATTGGTGTCACTAAAACATATTCTTTTCTATTTTAATGGGCTGCGGATTAGTGTTTTACCATTGTAGACATAGTACATTTCCCGGTAGCTGGTATCTCTTTTTATTGCGGCACCGTAGAGGCAGATACCAATCGCTACAAGCAATTTTAACGCCCAGTTTCCTTTCTAGAGGGAGGCACCTGAGGTCTGAGGATGCGAACATATACTAGAATTTAATTTTGCCGAGAGCACCCAAGCCAAACTGGCACGCTAGGGATCTTTTACATGCTGTATAATCATACGGCAAGGTCACTGTCGATTTTCTGCATCATGAAAATCCATTGACTTAGGTCGGCATCGAATCCACTGTCGTAGGTGCAGAAGGACAGCGAAAAACCAACGAAGCACCCGGCCAGCGTGTCAATAAAACATTTAACCGAAAAAGCTCAGATCTAGGGGGAATCTGATTATTAACATTGTATAATCTTTTAATCGCTCTCTTATAAATATAAATTTTTGGCTCAAAAAGATACAAATATAATTTGCATTGATAAAGGAATACATTATATAATATTTTTAATAATGCTTTATAAAAATGTCAACTACAGTTGGAGTTTGGCAGAATAAGTGATCTTACGTAATGCAAATAACGAATTATTACATACGAGTTGTAATTTAAATGGTATTGTAACACACTCTAAATGATTTTCATTGTGTGATAAATTATTTTTATAATAACACCTGTTAAATTCAAATTTCAAATGTAGTGGAATTCTCTATTAATATAATGAATTTTACGTTGAAATCATTACATTTAGGCAGTCAATAGTTAGTGAAATGAACAAGTCAGAGCAAATAGCTACTGTACCAATCGATTGCAAATAATGAAACATTCTGCTGTTGTAAACTGTCAAAGTTTTGCTTATTATACTAGAGTTAATGGTGCAAGTGTTAATATTTCTCCAACAGTCAAACGTTTCGTAAAATTTACTTTAAGTGATTCAGTGTTACTGTAACAATATGCACAACACAGTGTTTTCATATCATTAAATGAGACAGTATTTTAATATGGTACACACAATGTTAAGGTATCCGACTACGTTCGGAACCGTGATTTTGCAAAAGCGAGTAAATCAATAATATTTATGATATTTAGTGTTACTTAGATTAGAAAATGTATATAAAATTGTTTTAAGAATAGTATTACAATAAAAAATGATTTAAGTACAATATGTTGACAAAAATGAACATGGAATGACCCATTTTCAAAATATTCTCCTTTTGTAAACAATGCTTCGATTATAATAATATTTTGCCTGTGTATAGCTCAGACACCTGTACGGAGGCTCAACTAGAAGTTTTAGAAATATATAGCTTAGAAGTGGGTTTATCCGTGTTTTACGAAAACAGAGGGGAGCAATTTTAAGAAAAAAAAACCGATAGTTATTTCAATTGGTGGTAACTCTGAAAATAATGTAAATTTTTCAAAAGTCCTAGTTCAGACTTTCTGGAGAAGTCTTTACTTTATATAAGCGCGCGCGCGATATATTATTATTTTCGAAACATTTTTTATAAAAGGAGAACATTTTGAAAAAAGATTATTCTAAGTTAATTTTTTGCCAAAATATTGTATTTAAATAATTTTTTTTTGTCAGAATACCCTTAAAACAATTTTATATTATAATTTAAGTGACACTAAATATCACGAAAATTATCCATTTATGCGCTTTTTTTAAAATCACGGTTCCCAATGTAGTCGGATACCTTAAAAAGAGCCGGAAAAAGGAAAATGATCATAGATGGCAAAATTTAAAACTTCATAGTAATGTCTTAAAAAGCAAAACAAATTTTTATTTTAATGTTAAAAACGTAGAAATATAAATTTTCTGTAGACACATTTCTTACTTTACATAAGCAATCAAAACAAAAAGAATATCCAGGATTTTGTTAATTAAAATGCTATTTTTGGTGCTTTAAAATATGACGATTATTGACAGTTATTCTTTTAATCCAGGAGTGGTCACACGGAGTACAGAGTCACCCCAGGTTCACGAAATCTGTAATTTTATGAAAACTGACTATTTGTTACCAAGAACTCCGACAATGTTCTCCTATATGACAGTCTTTGCGGAAACTAAAATATAATTGTCATATATCTCCCTCAGTTTTGGGAGTGGCAAATGTTTTTCACAGATTTAAGGTAAATGGGGTAACTGAGTTCTTCCTACGACCCCTTTTGTTCCGAAATATGTTCAATGAATATGCTACATTTTCCCTGTAAACAACTTTTTTTTTTTGATTACTGTGTTGTACAACTTATTAAATATTGGATACATTTATCATGACAGCGAAAGTGAATTTGAGAAAGGGGATGAAAATGAAGCGTTTGTGAGTTGAAAGGAAAATTTTCAAATGCAACCTAATAAACTCCATCAAGAAAGATATGAAACCAAAAATGAATCACAAGACACAGTACTTCTTGTCAGAATACCCGAGCACAAGACAAATTTCAACATGCTATTTATCATTCATCAAACGACAATAAAACTGCAATAATATGAACGAAATATGAGAGATTTGCCAAAAATATCATTCCTGTTATGTTAGTCAAAGGTGCGTGTGAATTGTGCCCTTTAATTAAGTCACGCATATTTGAAACATTTTAGTTCAGTTTCATTATATATGGATTTTTCTCAAATTATCAAAGAAAAATTGGTAAGTCTTTAAAAGTAGGTAAGTATACTTTCTCTTAATTAAATTATTCACTGGAATTACGGTTTTTATCGAGTATAACAAAAATAGTTTAAAAAAATATATGTTAAGTTGACGTCGTGACTCTGCGTGATCACTAACGTTAGTATATCGAGTACGCGCCTTCACCCGGGTTAAAAAGCATCTTTTCTGATATCTTAAAGATAGTCTTTCCAATATATCTATCTGTTCACCACATCTAACACACACACACATACATTATACATTCCTGCATACATAGCATACGTACAAATATATACTATAATGTATATATGTATATACACTCATTGCCATAAAAATTTGCTCAGCCAAAAAGAGTTGTCAAAATAAGATGAGATCTAAAATTTAACATACGCAAGTACAACGTTTATGTATGTAAGTGATTACAAAATAAAAGGCGCAATGTTCATTTTTTGTAGAAAAAAATCACAAATGATTGGAGATTTTAGTACCCTGTTGTGCTTCTATGCGGCGAAGACAGAAGTTAGACTTTCTCCACGGGGACTTCCCTCATGTTCACGATTGTCATCTCTTCCCAAATTGAATGATCCTTCTCTATTTTCGACCCTCCATCTTGTCATCCATTTTCTTCTTTTCCCTTCCAGATCACAGACCTATGAATGTTTGGCGCAGTATAGCCAAAACTGGCTGTTGCACCATAAAACACCAAACTCAACTCAACTCAACCCACATTGAATCTGGACTCGTCACTACAGGTGACTTTATTCCATTCGTTTGCAGTCCAATCCTTTAGAGAGAGACACCCCTCTAAACGGAGGCAATGGGGAGTGGATTTTAATGGCAGTACCCATATTGGGCACCGCGATAGAACCTACTCTCTAGTCACGGCCATGAGATGGCAATGAGTGATACAGAGACCCGTAATAAAGGTTCTGCCTTAGTATGCATATTAGACAATGAGATAGTTAACGCTACTGCGTGTCGTATTATGTGATGAGCTTCTCGACTATTGGTCAATTGAGTGCGTCCTGAGTCTGTTACGCCATGTAACAGGCCTCTGTCTTGTACTCTGGTCCAAACAAGTTCTCATAGTAATGCCAGAATGGCCTAGATGGTGAGCTATTCACCTAGCTGACCACCCGGTTTCCATCCTCCCTTTTTCGAACTCTGACTGTTGCTCATAGTGCCATGACGGCGTTATGGCATCTCTAGTTAAATAGCGTCCCTATGCAACATATTAAATTCGAGCTAACTAACCCTGTTTACCCGTTTTATAATCCAAGGAGAACGAAATTCAACGCCTTTGATGTTATATTACAGAATGCGCCATCACTCGGCATTTTCAATCTCATTTACATATCTTCCTGACTCCGAAACCTTCTTGTCGAGCTTCGTAACAATCTCACTCTTGCTTCTTAGTGCACAAATCTTTATGGTAAAGAGAGTATATATATATATATATATATATATATATATATATATACTCTATAAAAACCACGCACCAGAACGAGTCATCCGATTGACACAAAAATTGGTGAGTAGAAAGATTATACGCATAATAGAAAATGATTAAAATTTCAGGCAAATTGAATGGTTTATTTCAGAGTTACATAGTTACAAATTATCGAGCTCGATTAGGTGTTGACACACCTCTAGCTCTGAATGCAATCAGTCATACGCCGTGCAATAAAGTGATAAAATCTCCTGAGATATTTTTGACAAATTTTCTCCAGTTGTCGGGCCAGGTCATGAACATTCCCTGTTAGATACAGTCGCCTTCCCATCATATCCTAGACATGCTCGATTGGAGAGAGATCTGGTGATCTGGCTGACCAAGAAAGTGTTTGTTGTAAGACAGTTCATAGTAACACGTACCGTATGTGGTCTAGCTTTATCTTGCTGAAAAATGAGGTCAGGGTGCTGCTAAAGGAACGGTATCAAAACAGCTCTCAGAATGTCCTCGACGTACTACTGTTCTGAAAGTGTGCTCTAATGACAACCAAAGGGGGCCGACTGTTAAAAGAAATGGCGCCCCAGGCAATAACTCCTAGTTGAGGGTCTGTGTGGCGTGCAATAGTGAAAGTAGGATTGGCACGCTGCGCTGGGCTTCTCCAGACACGTCCTCGATGATCGTCAAGACACAGTTGAAGCGGGATTCGTCGCTAAGCACTATAGATTCCCCAGTCAGCATGATTCCAATTTGATCGAGCTAAGCATCACTGTAATCTGGCTCAACAACAAGCAGGTATAAAAGGCAGGTGGCGTAGCGGTCGGTACGAGCTTAAATTTCGCTCTATCAGCTGTCTGTGAATGGTCATGGTGGACACTCGTGTGCGTATAGTACGTCTGATGGTTGATAACGAGGAATCAGACGCTCTGACAGCTGATCTGACAGTCCATCTGTCCTCCTGTCTTCTGTGGCCCTAGGTTGATCGCTACCACCATGACGGTGAAATCTGCCATTTTCCAGCTATTCTTGCCAGCATGTTCTAATGGCCGCAGGGCTTCAACCCATATGACGAGCGATTCTCCGATATGCCCAACCTCTCTCTTTCCCCCTTCTCCCTCTTTCTTAACACCCTTTTATAAGCTTCCCTTGTATGTAACGGGAAATCTTTGAACACACTTTTATGGCCGAGGTAGCCCAGTAGTCAAGGTATCGGATCGAGGCTGGTTTTTCACGAGTTCGAGCCGATTACCACTGAAGGATCGCTGCGTAGGGGAACAATGCATGTTAAATCTGTCAAGAGCTCAAAAGTCCTGCCGTTGGTGTAGTGTGGTAGTTAGGAGAGGGGGTGCCAGATCGGGTGTCGTCCTTGTCACTTGTACATGGCTCAAATTTACGAGGTCCGTCACCAAAAGCCCTCGTGTAGCTGAACAGTGCGACGTTAATATTTATTCAATCACGTAAGAATATCAAATGGAATATGCAATTACCTTCCCTGTTATGATTATGACATATATTTTCTAGTGGAGAAAAAAAGATGAGTTATATATAAATTTATATCTCTGAGAAGTTAGCACATTATTGTGCATATAATGTGAACTTGCGCAAATGAATTCTTGAAAATTACAATATAAATCTCATATTCCGTAATAATCAAAATTTGGAAATTTGTAGAAAGGTTTAAAAATGTGCTTTTAACTCTCATATTTTTTAATGTAAATTGAGCTAGTACGTAGGGATTTTATGTAATAAAATTTTAACACAACTACCAGTATAGCTTCTAATTGACCTTTAACACATCCTTGTATTCTTTAAACATGTCTGCATTTCATTATACCGGATGGCTAGTCGTAATAAGGAAAACAAATCTTAATATTTTAATCAATATTTTGCATTGCATGTCCTTGAAATTTATTATTAAATTATTTCGGATTCGGAAAATTCCAATTATGTTCTAGGATAAATTTGTATAATTGAAGATCATTAAATTTATTTTCCTCTTTTTTATGAAGATATTTTTGAAGAATATTAGGAAAAACATATTATTTGTCAAATTATAAATATTTCATAATTTAATTTAAAAAAAGATTTTCTCTTCTAACTTAATTAAAAATGCTTTTAATAAATATCCGTTTCCAAGTTTAGCTAACAAATGATGGAAATTTAAAACAATTTCGTTTCGAAAACTAGTGATTTTACAAATAATTAATTTTTCTCAAAATCTATTACTCGAAAAGACACAAAAGAATTATACCTTAACTTTCATTAAATACTATTCTTTTTTTTCTATCGACTGTAATGCGTTTTTGTCTTAATTTTGTTTTCTCGTCTAGTCTTATTTGATGAATAATTCATTTAAAAATATGTTTCATAATTTTCATTTTCATAACTCCAATGAAATGAAAAATAATTTCCTTTCACTTATAATTATTTCCTGCTTTGTTCTATTGCTAGATTTAATCTCAGAAATGAATTTTGCTAACCAATAAAGTTTAAAGAAAATATATTTACAGAGAAAATGTAGCGATAAAAATTAGTTTAATATTAGTATATGCTTATTATTTAATTAACTTTTAATATCTAAGCCCAGAAATATTTTGTATTTATTCCCTTTAAAAATAACAGTTTTACCTTACTTGTTTATCATGCACATAAATAAGTTTTTTTTTTTCCAATTCCCCCCTATTATTAGTTCACAATCTCCCTATATATATATATATTTGCATGCAATCTGATTTGCATCTAATACCAAATGATTGAACTCTGGTGTGAGATTATGAATCATTTGGATTGACATGGCATTAGTGGGTGTTGTGAGCAAAATGTAGGAGTGGTAATTGTTGTATTAAATATGAGAGAAAAATCGTTCAAAATTTGTGAATTGAATTATTGATAGAATGCTTTTTGGTGAGTTGTTAATGATTTACGATATTCACATTTGTGAACATACTTAGTATTTAATTTGAATTTTCGGATTTTAGACATTTTTCTACCTAAGGATGAGTGCGTCATCTTTGGTGTTCGAGGGTTCAATTATATTATGCAATTAATTGTTTTAGAATTTTAATATTTTAATATAATGTCTTTCAGAATGCGATGGCGAAGAGTTTAATTTTTCAAGTATAATGGTTTAATTTTAACTATTTAATTTTTAAATTTTAACTTTTTCATTTTTAAATTTTTGAGAATTGGATATTTTACGATTAATTTACCAAGTTGCAATAGGGGGAAGGTTGGCGCCATCAAACTAGTTTAACCCCACTTATCGGTCCTAAGTCCGAGGTTGCACTTGGATATTTTATAAGTTTTTATTTTATAATTTTTTAATTTTGTTTGAAAACGTTGGAATTTTGTCCTATATTCGCCATTGATATTTTGAAATGGGATTTTATGTTATAGGATTCATTTGATTTCGATTTTTTGATTGATTCCTGTGTTGCGATTGAATTATATATATATATATATGTCAGGCCCCGGGCCTGCTGGTAAAATGAGGAAGTCATCATCTCTTTAATAACTTCTTTATTTCGTTTCAATCACATAAAATCCAACATGGCGGCCCTTTGGCGCGCAACCGAGTAGAACATTCACAATACTTCGGACAAGAGTCATCAGCTAAGCCTTTTCGAGTATGCGTTCTTCTTCGTCTAAAACTAAAATTAGATGGTCGCGGGCGCCTATTCCCAGAAGGATGGGAGGAAAAGAAAAAAGATGTCAAATACAGAGATGTCAGATGTCAGATGTCAAATACAGAGAGCTCACCCAGACGGTGAGGGATGAACGTGCCCCCGAGCACAACGTTCCAACGAAGCAGAACGCCGGCGGGGCGGAGGGGGAGAAACGCAAGAAGGAAAACTGGACGGCCGAGTCAGTTAATCAAGACGGTGACAGTTCACCAAATGAACCCAAAAGGAATGATGCGTTGTAACGAGACTGCTTGTGTTGTTAAGAGTGTGAAAAAGGTGGAATTGTCGTGTTATGGGGGTGAAGCGGGTTTCTCCACTTCGTTGAAGCGTATGCATATTTAATTTTAGGATGAGGATAAGTAAACAATGTGTGTGCTTTAATAATTGGATTGTCTTGAGATTCTATAGATTTAAATACATTTCTAGAGAGTTTAATGATGTAATTAGAAATCGGCTCCATATGTAGGTCGTTGTGTATAACGTCATTCTGAACGTACCAAGGTGCGTTGGTCATGACGCGGAGTATTTTGTTTTGAATTACTTGGATTTTTTTCATGTGTGTAGCTGCCGCTCCCCAGACCGGGGGAGCGTACGTGATCACTGGGCGCAAAACTTGTCTATAAAGAATTACTTTATTTTCCAGAGATAGAGGTGACCTTCTCCCGACAAGGGAGATGGCTAAATGTATTCTACCCCAGAACTTTTCAGAGAGATAGTCGATGTGTTTTTTGAAGGTTAGGCGGCTATCAATGTGTAGGCCCAGATATTTCACTAACGAAACCCACTGGATGTTGTCATCAAAGAGTGTGAGCTGGAAAGGAGGGTCGATAACCCCGCTTTTTCTAAATATTATTGCTTTCTTCTTCGTCAGCACTCGCTCCACCTTTAAATAGGCTTATTTACTCACAAATCCTTACGCGATGGTAGAGAGTTCGCTCTATATTTATTTATTACTTACTTAATTTTGAACCTAAACTTTTCAAACCTGATATATATATATTATATCTTGTTCAAATTTTAAATCGTTAATAAAATACTTTTTTATTCATCCACTGAAGTTCAAATATATTTTTTAAAACTTGTAGTGAATGACGCTGTAACAAACTCGTTGAAGTAGTTGATGTTTGGAGATTCGAGTAAAGATCAGCCATGACTAGTTCAAATTCCCTTTATTATTTCACTAAATTAAATGAAACAACTCAGTGTAGGAAATAAAAAACACTATTAATTATAAGAACAATCGAAGGCCCAGAGGCCGAGTGGTAGCATATTGCGCTTCCACGTGACAGGTTCGAGGCTCAATCCTTGGGCTGGGCCATGTCGAATCAGCCTTTCATCCCTCCTGTAGTGGATCAATAAATGAGTACCAAGCTTTCTTGGATTTAAACACTGGGAGTCTCGCTTCAGGCTGACCACCTGATCGGGACATCTGCTTATGGGCCTTAGCGCCGAATGGTCACGTACAATGAGATGGACACAGTAGGCCCTGGCCTTCATGGGCTGTTGAGCTGTTTGGGCTCATGGCTGTTCATGGGCTGTTGCTGAGTTTGTGTTTGAGTATAAGAGCAATCACACATGGCTATATATATATATATATATATATATATATATATATATATATATATATATAGAAAAGATACTTAATATATGAGTATAATCTAATTCACTTACTCTTAGAACAATTTGGACTTCCAAGGATAATTCACCGTAGTTCTTTTGTCTATTGTACGACCTCTGCGGGGGATTATAAAGGGCATTATAGATAATTATTTCTATTTTTAAAGTATTAGATGTACAGTCTTGAAATTTGGTAAGCAGATTCCTTTTATAGAGTGGATACCCGTTTCAACATGTTTTTAGTGAATTTCGACACCCCACCAGGAACGAATTCGGTTAGAGTTTGATTTTTCCTATATCTGAACACATTTTTCTGCTGTACGTACTTGATAAAATAGAAAAAGATAGATATAAGAAAAAAAAATGCATGCAACCTTTCTCGCGTATTGTTTGGGCGCTACTGTGTGTGCGCGTGCGCGTCATGTCAGAAGTCCGGGCTGCCAGACATAGACGAGGAGAGAGAGGAGGTAAAAGGGAGTGGGGTAACAAAAAAGCGAAAACATAGCTCCGCAAATGCTGATTTGTTCATTTCATCATTTCACAAAAACAGTTGAGGTATTTGATCAATTCACTTACTTACAACAGGGAAATGGCCTAAAAGAGGCTTTATTTTAACATCTTCTGTGAATTAATCATCTCTCTTAGGAATTTGATGAAATACCTAATTTCAACATTTCCCTGAGACATGTATACCCTTCAGGACAATCGCATGTAGAACAAAGCATACTCATGTAACTGATTACTAATACACTAAGTGTGGCCACAAGCTGTCTTGCTCAGCAGCTAAGTCTAATTGCATAAAGAAAAAGGGTGTGTGTACTTATGTACGCACGTAAGAAGTTATACTTCTTTGGCGTAACAAGATTAAAATCTTTCTAAAAATCTTTAGCAGGGCAAACTGGGCCAAGGATGAAAGGCGGTCACGAGAAGAACGATACTAACCTTCAGTCAATCGGACCAGCCAGACCTGAGATAATCACGATTTAAATAAATTTAAACACCCCCGCACAAGAACAATAGGACCAATAATATGGGAAGGGGGTCGAAGGCAGGAATGATCTGTCCCGTTCTGCATATTTCTTGACAAAGCATTTTCATATCCGTTCCTACGGAACGCAAAGCCAAGACTCTCTGATACGGGTGTATAGCTCAGTGGTAGAGCATTCGACTGCAGATCGGGAGGTCCCGGTTCAAACCCGGATGTCCCCTTCTTCAGTGAAGAGAAACATTTTCTGAGAATTTCGAAGGCCGGATTGATTTGTCCCGTTCTGCATATTTCTAGACAAAGGGTTTTCGTATCCGTGACGGTGTGCACACGCATTGTAAAAATTTACCCTCATCCTATTTCTCTAACGCCCCAAAAGAAGTATAACTTCAAAAAATCATATAAATTCAATACACACACACCTTTTAATACAATGATTCCAATTTTTGAAGTTTTATGTTTAATACATAGAAGTATTATATCTGTCTATCGTTCAATACGGTGTGTATAACTCGCACACTTTTCAACTGAATTTTATGATAAGAGGTAAGAAAGTTTTTGAATACAATCAAATATTTAATGCCAGAATTCAGATACCACAATCATTAAAAAATGTTATATAATCATAAAACATAATGAAGTACCCTGCTTAGTGGGTGGGTAACGGGTTGTATGTATTTATACACGCGAAGCAGTTATTTAACATATTACTATTAATAAAAACACTCTAGAACAGTGCTTCTCTAACTTGCAATGTTTGTGACCCAATCTTCAATTATAATTTTCATGCCCCCCACACTTTTCCATTCAATAATAATGTATTGAATTTAGTAATGTGCTTTGACCCTAAAACTACAATACGGTTTTAATTATAAACTGCACAAACTACCAAAATAAGTAGGGAAAGCAGCAAATTTCAAAAATAACAAGAAATGAGCATAAAAAAAATTACTTCTACACATATCGAAATACGGTTTATTTAAAAGGAATGACATGCCTTTGAGTAGCAATAATAATGAGTAGCAATACATTTTGCATTTAATTTTGTATATGACACGCCCATAAGATCACAAGTTATTAATAAACTTTTTCTTAACTTAGCATTGATGAATTAATCGATCACATACACATTTTGAAATTCTGATATATTTATAAGTATATTATATCCTTGTATATTTTAAAATATATTTTTATTATCCCCGAATGTGTATTTGGTTTCGATTCCTTTCAATAAATTAATAATTTTTTTAAAAATAATCTTTTATTTTCGGTATGCTCGCACTAATCTGTAGGATTATCGTGCTCCCCTTAGAGGGGCGCACCCCACCATTTGAGAAATGTTTCTCTAGAATATTTCTCATTCTCCCAGACTCAAAATAATCAAATGAATTTTAGTTATTACATTTTAAAAATTATTCTTTCGAATCATTTTGTGATGAAGCCGGTCTCTTTCCCCTAATTGCAAAGAGGAGATGCCGACAGACATGGGAAAATTTCATTCGTTTCCCTAATTGCTGGGAAAAGTTTCGCAAACGGGTGGTCAGAAATTCTGACCCTTTTTCCTCATGTCATTCCAAACGTTAGAAAGAGACACCTTCATATTATTCGTCGTTTTTTTTTTACGATTCGGTACGACAGCGAGTCTGAGATCTTACAATACGAGCCAAGATAGAATCCCGCCATAGGCGGTCGGTAGACAAAGAGATCAAAGAGGGATTAGGAGGTGAGGGATCGTGAGAAACGCGAGGTTTATGAGGAGAGAGGGAGTACCAAGATCAGAGATTGACTGGAGAGAACCAATTTGAGGCCTCTCTTTAGCGATAGATTTGCGAATCAGCTATTCCTGGGAATCCGTAAATTTAGAGGACATCGAACTTTAGAGACTTCGAAGGAGCAACCGCGTGGCGGATATAGAGCCAGCGAGCTCACCAAACTCGGTGTGGAATTGCCGAGAGTGAACTGATAGCTGTGGACCCCATTTTACATATCCTTTGTGTATAGGACTTTTCTCTAAAGCATCAATTTGTGTCCTTACTTTATGTGAGCGATAGATAACCCTGTGGGGAAAGAGAAACTTTATCTGAGGAATCATATGTAATTAAATTGTAATGAAACAATTTTTGATGAATTTCCATACTGTTTCATAAATAGTTATTCAAGAGATGTTTGAAGTCATTACAATTTCTTTCTCTTATAATATATCACATAAAGTTATACATTTCATAACCCCAGGAAATTCTCGAATTGCAATATATTAAAAGGGCAAAATGTGGGGTTTTTTCTTTTGAAAAAAGGGAAGTAAATATTTTTTTGTTTCGAATATCTTCGTACAAGATTTTTGTAATTTTGATTCTTTTGGCTGTGTACATTGTTAAGACCAAGAAATTTCAGTAAATCCTTCGGGTGACTCTGATTCTATAGCTCGGAAAACTGAATTTTTAAATTGGGTTGAAAAATAAAAACCAAAACTCACTTTCGCTGATAACTATAAAAGGAAATGCCTTAACATTGGAAGAAAATCATTTCTTTGGAAATGCGTCATGGCAATCATGGGTATAACAAAAAAACGTAATTCTCGAAATTCCTTTTTATCTAAAGAAACTCTACTTAAAGAAACTGCTTTGAGTTTTTCAGAAATGTATTTTATCTTTTCCTTTTTCCTGTGTTGTGTCGTAGAGTTGTTATGCTTTAGATTTGATGTGCAACCGTGCTTCCACATTTATGTTTTTAGATAAAATAAAGATGCTCCTCCTAGATTTTACTATAGTTATAATGGAAGTAAGAATCTGAAATCTTAAGACATTTAACGTAAATATGTTGCATCACTGCATAGTATGCAAAAGGTTTAAGGTTGTTTTCGCCAACTGTACGAGATCCTGAACTAAACGCAAAACACATCTTTAGACAGAAAAATGTCTCAATTTTCATGAAAGTTTGATACATTGCAAATACATCTGTTTATATAACATAGCGTTTTTAAAATTTCAAAATATTCCATAAATAATTCCATAAATTTTTCTTTTTAACACTTAAGGCAGTGCTTCTCAAAATTTCAATATTTGGAACCAATATTCAATCATAATTTTCATCGCCCCCTCATACAATAAAATGCATTGAATTCAATAATACTATATTTTGACGTTAAAGCTACAATACGACTTTAACTTCTTAAATGCTACTGTCGTATTTCAACTTCTCGCTCAGCCAAAGCGTTAATTTCCCCAGACGTATATATACGCCTTTCCAAAATACTATCTTTTCTGTGCGCTGCTGTCTATAAAATTATTCCGAAGGCTTTAGAATGCAAAAAAAGGACCTTGACTGTGTTTGTAAAATATTTACTTATTTCAGATTTCTTCTTTATTTCTTACCCCCCATTACATCGCATACGCGCGCCTACTTGGAAAACAGTTAGCATTGGGAAGCGAATCGCGTAACTTTGAATCGGCAGTTAAGGGATTAATTATAAACTGTACAAATTTTCAAGATAATTGTCATGACAACCCCATGGGGTTACTGGTAATTATTAAACTTGTTCTTAGCTTTGTACTGTTAATTTAATTATAAAATACATTGTGCAGCACTGATATATTTATAAGTGTAATATATCAGAGTGTAAATGTGTCTTTTATTTTTCATTATGTCAGAATGTATTTATCAATTTACTGAAAGTTGACAAACAAATTTAATTAAATAAAATTTTATTTTCGACTTTTCAATGTGCTCGCGCCCCCCTCGTAGAGTTTTCACGGCTCCCTAGGGGTTTGCGCCCAACAGTTTGAGAAACTCTGACTTAAGGTATCTGACTACGTTCGAAGTCGTGATTTTGCAAAAGCGTGCAAGTTTATGTTTTTATAATATTTAGTGTCAGTTAGATTAGAATACGTGTATAAAATTGTTTTAAGATTATTATTACAATCAAAATTATTTAAATGCGATATTTTGTCTAAAGATGAACATAGAATGACCTATTTTCAAAACATTCTCCCACCATGAAAAAGGCTTCAATAATAATATTTTGCCTATATATAGCTGAGACATTTGTACAGGGCTTGAACTAGGATTTTTATAGAATTTCGAAGTGAATTTGTTCATATTTTAATACATCCCCGTGAAAATATTTTAGCAAAAAAAAACACAAATTGTTATTTTAATTGGTAGTAACTTTGAAAATAAAGTGATTTTTTTTTTTAGAAAAAAATCCTCTACTTTAGGCTTTAAAGAGGAGTCTTTGCAATACACAGGCAAAATATAGAATTATAGAAGAAATGTTCATAAAAGAGAGAGAAAAGAATGTTTTAAAAATAGGTAATTTAATGTTCATTTTTAGCCAAAAAAGGTCATTTAAATAAATTTTTATTGTAATATTATTCTTAAAATAATTTCATATGAGTATTCTAATCTAATATTAATTAGATTATATAACGAATATTAAACGAAATATCCGTTTGCACGCTTTTGGACAACCACGGTTTCGAACATAGTTGTATACGTTAAAGCAGTGCTTCTCAAACTTTCGATACTTGCGACCCAATTTTTAATCTTAATTTTCATCGCGCCCCCTTCCATACAATTACAATGTAATGAATTCAATAATAATATACTTTAACGTAAAGATACAACATGACTTTAATTATAAACTGCACAAATTATCAAGATAAGTGTTAAATTTTGTGTATAATTTTATGAGACATACCCATAGGGTCACTGTTCATTATTAAACTTGTTCTTAACTTAGTACTCTTAAATTAATTATGAAACACATTGTGTACAACTCATTCATTTATAAGTGTATTATATCAGTGTAACTGTGTATTTTATTTTTTATTATGTCGGAATGTATTTTGTTTTGCTTCCCTTCAGTAAATGAATAATTTTTTAAAAATAATCTCTTGTTTTTGACTTTTCTATACACTCGCTCCATCCTTGTAGGATGATCATGCCCCCTAAGGGGTGCTCCCCACAGTTTGAGAAACACTGCTTTAAAGGAATAACTCATTTAGCGTTAGGGGAAAATGAGAAACACATTTTATTCCAGAAAAAAGGGATCAACTCAGATAAAAAATAAAAGTACAGTGAAATACATCCAACGAGAAAACGCGCAAGATCAAATATCAGTTAACACGAAATAATACAAAGGTCCTGACAAACTACTATGCATTTTCATGCATTTCTACCCTCTTAACACTAATTCGCTTAACACGAAAATATTCCCCTTCTGGGAATGAACAAAATACGGAAACTACCAACCGGATTGAAGTGTTTTACTGTATCATCGTAAGAATTCGTTGGAGGAGATGATAATAATGTATGTACAACTATGGCAGACAAAGATATTTTGGAGTTTGGTCAAAGCTCAAAAAATACACTAATGCAGACACAGTTCCTGTTTCTACGTCATCCGAAATGAGGAACGTCTTGAAAAGTGTGTCCAGTTATTTAGACGCCCATTCCAATGGGGAAATGTATAACAAAAGGAACGATATCGAACAGTTTGATGCTTTAAAAAAATACTCCAGATAATTTTCCTAAAACTCAATAAATGTTTTAAAAAAAAAATTGGGAAAACTTAGTAATAAATTTCATTCTTTTTGTGAATGCTTTTATTTCATTGCTTTTTATTAAATACATGCATGCAAATATTATGGAAATGAAATATACCTGTAATAAACTTAATTTTGTTGAAATATGTTTTCTTTTGCAATATCGCTTAACACTAAAAATATTTCAGTCCCCTCAATTTCATGTTCAACGATTTTCCCTCTAGTGTGATAAAATATGCAACTCTGTACAGAGTAGTGAATCCAGAATATATCCAGCTTTAGATCTTTTATAAGTGAAAAAAGTACTCCAAATTCAGTACTTATACTTAAACACTTAAACAGCCTTAATTTATTTTTTATTAGGGGTACTGTTATTATAATTTTTTTGGGTAAAATTACACCTACTGATTTTCAAGGAAAATTTTATATCTTAATTACCGATAACTTGTCGTAAATTGTGACAGGAAGGAATTTGAAATATAGCCATACAATACATCAGTGCTTCTCAAACTGTGGCCATCAAACTTTAAATAGCCATCTAGTCGCAAGTCCTCTCGAGAGGTTGGTGCAAAGGAAAAGGGGTGGGGAGCCCTTGACGACTACCAGGAGGTGTGGGGTGGAATGGAGCCAAATCGCATTCTCACCTGTGTGGTGCTTAAGGCTACGGCAAAAGACAGACTTACGTATAGCTCTTTGGCACAATGAATTCCTCCGGTATTTATCTGATGTTACTGTCTATAACAACAACAAATTATAATAAATAAATAAGTTAATGATGATAAGCATTTTTAATCTTTTCACGATTAAAGGAAACATATTTCCTCATTTTAAAGGGGGCTAGAAGTATTTAATTTAACCTTATCTGCACTTTTTTACAGAAAGTCAAAGCAGAACTATGCCGAAACAGTTACATTAAGGTATCCGACTACTTTCGGAACCGTGATTTTGCAAAATCTTATAAATAGATAATATTTATGATATTTAGCGTCACTTAGATAAGAAAATGTATATAAAATTGTTTTAAGATGAGTATTACAATAAAAAATTAATTAAGTACAATACTTTGACCCAAAATGAACGTAGAATGACCCATTTTCAAAATATTCTCCTTTTGTGAAAAACGCTTGTATTATATTATTATTTTGCCTGTATATAGCTCAGACCTCTCTACAGAGGCTCAACTAGAATTTTGAAATATATAACTTAAAAGAGGGTTTATCCACATTTGACGACACAACAGAGGGGATCAATTATAAGAAAAAAACGCCGACAATTATTCCAATTTGTGGTAACTCTGAAAATAATGTGACTTTTTCAAAATTCCTAGTTCAGACTCTCTGGGCGAAGTCTTTACTTTATATAAGCGAAACATTATTATTTTAGAAACATTTTTTATAACACAGGGGAACATTTTGAAAAAAGATTATTCTAAGTTAGTTTTTTGCTAAAATAGTGTATTTAAATAATTCTTTTTGTCAAAAAATGCCCTTAAAACAATTTTATACATGTATTCTAATCTACGTGACACTAAATATCATAAAAAGTATCCATTTATGTTCTTTTTTAAAATCACGGTTCCGAACAAAGTCGGATACCTTAACGGGAGCGCTTAGAATAGAAACTGTCAAATTAAATTGCGCTAATGAACTTCTGAACTTCTCTTCGAACTGCACTCTTATTTCCATTACTTACTTCACGTAATTTAGTGTTCTTCCTCACATATTTATGTTATTTAGAAGTATAATTTTAAAAAAAAGTACCTGATAAAATTACATTTTGATCTAAAAAACTATAAAATTTTTTAATCATTAATAACCTTCATAATAACCTTAATAATTTATAAATATCTTTCTCGTCTAAAGAAACTAAACTAAAAAATTACGAATACTAATATTTACTCTGAGTAACCTTATGGTCGTATAAGAGTTAAATACTTTTTTTAATAATAACGAAATGAACTGATATTTATTTTTCAACATTTTCAGTTTCTTTTCATAAAAATATTTCATTATCAGATTACTTTCATATTATTTTTTTTTAGCTGTGCTGTGTTTTGTTAAGTTTCAGATTATCTGTTACTAAAAGTAACTAAATAATTAACCAATTCACAGCAAAGCTTGGTTCAAAAGTATTTCGTTTCATTCTTTTTTTCTGTTTGTTTTCTGTATTTGATTAATTTTTAATTTAGTATGGAACTCTTGAATTAAAAGCATATCGAGTTTTAGTAGCAGGGGCAAGGAAGAGTTTTAGTAAATATATTGCTCATTTAAGCTCAGTTTTATTGTATAATTCCGGATAAATATAAATATTTTAAAGAATATTTAATACTTAAATAATGCCCACACTAGCAATAACAATAATATTCTGGCACAAATTGTATTATCTATTATTTCAATTATCTAAGTTAATTATACAAAAAATTCACGAGTTTAATACAAATATGATCAAATAAGAATCAAAACTGCTTATAAAATTAAAATTTATTAAATCCTTTAAAATTTTAAAATCAAAATTATAGTACTACTTAATAATGTTATTAAAAAAACTTTTTAAAAGAAATCAGTATCCGTAATTTACCAGTAGAACTCAAACTGCAATTCGTGAATCCGTAGGAGTTGATAAAGACTTTCCAAAGAGAAAGAAATGTAAAAAGTCAACTCGGAAATTAACAAAAACAGTACTCTAAGAAAAATTTCATGTAAATGATTTACAAATTCTTTACATTACAAATTTGTTAATGTACTTTATCACCAAGAGGTATGTGACAGATAAAACTAACAAAATTAAAATGAATGGCTATTCCAATCTAAACATATCGCAGGTAAACAAAATGAAATTCTCAACGACATTTACAATGACAATTTTACTATCATGATATGACTACATTATATTCCATATTTCATTTTTTAAAAGTATTTGCATTTACTTGAAGCATATTTTCTTAAAGGAAGCCTCTAAAACATATATTTTCTCTTTTCACCGATAAAAATTCTAATCTACACAGGATTTTGCAATTTTATTTTCCACTCAGAAGAGCGACTAGGAAATTCGATTGCATTTCCCAGAATTGTACATAACTATGCACTCTTGCCAATCTAGAAATAGAAGTTTCACTTTCAGAAACGTTTGATATGTTCTTCAAAATAGAATTGAGACATTTTCTGCTTGGTAAACGACAAATGTGAATTCAGTTCGGAATTGCACTGAATTTTGCAAACTGAATGTATTTAGACCAGACAAATTTCTATTTTATTAAGAAAAATATAAAATCACTTGTTTTGTTACATGGAATTTGATTTGGTATGCGATTTCCGAATAAATTTATGAAAATAAAAAGTTCCAAGGCTACCAAAAATTAATTCAACTATACTTATTAAATTTTTTTTTTTTAATATTTCGCCGGATTTCGTTATTTTTTTCTTATTATAAACTTTCAAATGATGGAAGGCAGAAGATTATATTCTGTTCGGAGGTTTAAAAACAGAAATTTTCTGCTTTTGAACTATAAGGCCAAAAGATTTGAAATTTGGAGAAGATGTTTCTTTTTTTGAGAGGGTTTTAAGACAACTTCTCATCTCAAAAGGAGTTACGATGGCGTTATAGATACAAACATTCCTGTTTTTGATATATTAAACCTACAGATCTGAAGCTTTGTAGACATGTTTCTTTTATCGAGTAGCGTGTTTGAGTGGTTAAGGTATCCAAATACTTGCGACAACGTTTTTTTGAAAAAATGAAGATATGGGAATTTTTTTTATGATTTTTAGGTTTATTTAGTATATTTTAAGCAAAAAATCGTAAAATTGGAAACAGAAAGAAAAAAATTATTATTATTAAAATGGGAAAAAACTGGTAAAAATGTACAAAAAATTACATAAACGGGGCCCACTTTGTACAAAAGTTTTTCGAACAAATTCTCATTTTTTCAATTTTAATGTGTTACTTTGTTATTCATGTTTGAAATAACCTTCAGGATAAGAGATATCTTAATTTTTACAAAAACTAGAGCCCTCTATCGTAGTGACTACATTTAATTGCTTAAAAAAACAGTGATTATATACACATAAAGGACTGTAAATTTTGAAATATTACAGTGATTAATAAATCTGAAGAACAAAACACTTCTACTGTTATACAAAATATTTACAAAAAGTTTCATTAAATTATTTGCAAAACTTTTTGAGCAATCGCTGCCCGCGTTTGAGTTTTTCGAAAGAAAAAAACACATTTCGAGTAAAACGCATTTTAAAGTTTGACATCTTGTGTAAAGTTATGGCATGTTCTTTAGTTAAAACCCTTGTAGTTTTTGTTTTAGTGAATGGAAAACAAAAAGCTTGGTATTCTTATTAAGCTAATAAGATGGTCTATAAAATAAAATCATAAAACAAATTTGTCAATTTTTGAAAAAAATCATGTTTTTAGGATAGTCGGATACCTTAAAAAAAGAGCGATAAAAAAAGTTCCATTTTTTGAACTATTAGTCCTACAAACTTGAAATTTGGTAATCTATTTTCTTCCGTTCCATAGAGAAATGTTAAGAACGGGTTTTACAAAATCGACCCCTGAGAGGTTTTGCGTGGGCGTAATAGACAAAAATTCCAGTAATATTATATTTTGTATTTTCATTGGGTATCTAATTTTTTGAAACCTGACGCACAATTATTACTAGGTTCAACATCACAATATTTTAAGATCATTAATTTTGCTACATGACTCATATCTGAACTGCGCAGTAGCCATATTTACCCCTAATTTTAGAGTTTTTAATTTCACAAATAAAGATTTTGGAATCACTGACCATATAGTTTTTAACTGATTAATTGGGTTTCTGAGTCTTTTCATGTAAACATTTTCTTAATAACATAGAGGATCACCTAGATCTCTAAAAATTGGCTTCATTTAATTTTTTATGGTATATAGCATGTGTGTATGTGTTTATGATCACAGTACCTTTCGTTACATTCAGAGTCTGTCTTTTGAAACTTGCACCATTAATTTATACCCTCAGGACACAATCCATGTAGAACAGCGTTTCTCAAACTGTGGGACGCGCCCCCTTGAGGGCGTTATAACTCTACAAGGGGGAGCGAGCATATTGAAAAGTTGAAAATTAAAGATTTTTCAAAACATTATTAATTTACTGAAAGTAAGCAAATAAAATACTTTCCGACATAATAAAATAAAAAATACACATTTACACTGATATAATACACTTATAAAAGCATCTGCACTGTACAATGTATTTTATTATTTATTTGACAATACTAAGTTAAGAACAAGCTTGATAATTGCCAGTGACCCCATGGGCTTGTATTAACACTTATCTTGATGATTTGTACGGTATATAATTAATTCCTTAACTGCCGGTTAAAAGTTACGAGGTTCGGTCTCCAATGCCATGATTTTCCACGTAGACGCGCTAATTTTGATGTTTTTTTTGGGGGAGAAAGGGAATAAATAGGCAAAATCCTCTGAAATAAATAAATCCTTTGCAAAGACTATCAAGGTCCTTTTATTGTATTCCAAAGCCTTAGGAATAATTTTATGGATAGCAGTGCAGAGAAAAGATCGTACTTAGGAAAGACGTATATATACGTCCAGAAGATTAATGCTTTGGCTGAGCGAGACGTTTATATACGTTGGTAGCACATATGAGGTTAAAGTCGTACTGCAGCTTTAGTGTAAAAGTATAGTATTATTGAATTTAATACGATGTTATTGTATGAAAATCATGATTGAATATTGGGTCGCGAGTACTGAAACTTTGAGAAGCACTGATGTAGAAGGCTCTCGTTTGAAGACAGACGATGAAAATAAACAACCCAAAGAGCAGTTTTTATGTTGTGTGAGATAAATATCGGTGAGTCGGTTACGACCACTTAGGCTTTTTCTATCATTTAAATTTCTCTCTCTCTCTCTTTTTTTTCTCTGCCCAAAAGACGTGTACCCATACACTTCACTTTTGTGTGGATTGCCCAATACACTCTAATTTTTCCACTTGTACCTCATATGGATTCGCTCTCATCAGAAACCTATGCAAGGAGGAACACAGGTGCTCCAATCAGAGCTCTTTCGATTCGTGTTAAAGAGTAGCTTCGCTTAAAAAATAAATAAAAGTACTTTTTTGCCTTATTTTCTTATCATAGATCATTTTAAACAAAACTATTTGAACTTATAAAAAAATATAAAAAAGTGAAAATCGATAACTTTTCGAAAATCCAAGTGGTAAGGACTGTTTGTTAAATTTCGAAGTTCACGCAGGTGAAAAAGCAGGGGAATTTAATAATTCTTTAAAATAAAAACGTGTTATATATTTGACTTTTAATCCACTGTGTTATGAAAAGTTTTCAATGTATATGTTGTTGTTGTGCCTAATGCCACCAGTCTGATGTAGTCAGATCGAGGCCCACGAAATTCATTGTGGCAAGGGGCTAGAAGTACGCCTGCGTTTTTCTTGTACACCAAACAGGTGATAGTAAGAATTAGCTCGGCGAAATTCCCCAAGTTTGAGTTTGGTGTTTTATGGCGCAAGAGTCAGTTTTGGCTATACTGCGCCAAACATTCATAGGTCTGTGGTCTGGACGGGAAAAGAAGAAAAGGAGAAATTGGATGACAAGATGGAGGGTCGAAAATAGAGAAGGATAACTGGGGTACCCCGGGGTCGTGACACCCGTGTTTACCAAAGATAGTAAACCCCTTGTGAAAAGTAAAAGATACTAGGGTTCCTCGGGATTGTGACACCCGTACCCACCTAAAGAAGGTGAGCCCCCTGAGGTGGCGAAATTCCCCGAAGGGACGATAGATGGCGACACTACCTATCTCCACCTTCACAATTCAGGCATTTAACCGAAGGAAATGGAAATATTCTCCAGAGTCTCCTACACTCGTGATTGAGCCTACAAGTCTTTCGGACCCACTGAATAAACGAGCACGTACTCCGTGTGTACTCGGAGGGTATTTGGTGGCATCGGGCATCGAACCCAGGCCTTCCGGTCTGGAGTCCGATGCTCAATGCATATACGTATATTTACCGATTTTTGTCCCGTCAGACAATTCCTTCTTAATTCGTTACTTCTTCTGATATTCTGAGTACGTGTGTTACAGAGAACAATACATAACTTTAAGAGCACGGAAAAATCTCAAACAGTACGGGAAAAAAAATCTAAAAGATATACTGTTCTAGGATTATTTTATAAGTGGTATAATTTGTGCTGCAGGAAACTTCATCTCTGAAATTCCCATTTCTTTTTTCTCTTTTTTGTCAGAAACATTTTTTGGAACCCAAAATGATAGTTATTTAAGTATAATATGCATTTTTATTGCCTCAGAATATGTTTTGCAATTAAACATTAGTCAAAATTAAAAGCTCAGATGCAAAAAGACTGAACTTCATAACTTATTCATTGCTTTTTTTTTTGTTTATTGCTATGCATATATAAAAACAAGCTTATGTTTCACAGAACTTCGATGTCACGTAAAATAATTCAGAAATGCAGAAATACATAAAGTATTACTTGTTTGCATTCACTTTGAAGTTCTCCAGTCTAAAAGTTATATTTCTAGAAGAAAGGCAATGCTATCTATATATTGAAGGGAAACTTGATTTTTAATACTTCAGAGGGTGTATAGTCGAAAATAAAAAGAAACAAATTTTATTGAAAATAATTCTTTCTTAGCTTTTAGAAAATGTGTTGCACAGGTAAGTAAGTGAGGAAGAAATTAAATGTGCAACCAAAATTTACACTTATAAAGTTGGTTTTTAACAAAACTACCTAATTATAAATTTTGTTACAAATCCATATGAAATGTTTTAAAAGTGGTTTAGTTCAATAAAAAAAAATGTGTAATAATACTTTTGTGCATTACTGTCCATTAAAATTGCTACACCAAGAAGATGACGTGTTACAGATGTGAAATTTAAACAACAGTAAAAAGGTGCTGTGATATGCAAATGATGAGCTTTTCAGCGCATTCAGACAAAGCAGACGTGCCGGTAGCGACACCTACAAAGTGTTTAAATGAGGAAATTGTTCATTTGGTTTTTTCATACACGAATTGCATTTGAATGTTGTTATCTGGGGAAAAGTTGTTGTGATGCTTCGCGCAAAGAACAGAAATGCGTACTAGCACGATTTTGACTTTGATAAAGGTCAAATTGTAATAAAGGACGCAATTGATAAGGGACGCGAGCGGCAATACTGTTTATCGTATCACAGTATTGCTGCTAGCGTCGGTGAAGATCCAATGACTGTTAGCAGAATATGGACTCGATGTGTTCAGGATGGTAATAAGGGACGCCGTGCTGGAACTTAACGGCCCCCAAACACTAGCATCCGAAAAGACAGGCATGCTACTCGCATGGCTTTAATGGATCTTGCAGCCACATTACGAGTCTTAAGTCAAGAAAGGGGGTCGTTTGCAAGACAACAAGTGTCTGCACGATCAATTCGACGACGTTTGCTGCAGCATTGACTCTCATCTCGGAGACCATAGCTGCTGTTACCCTTCACGCTGCATCACAGACAGGAGTGTCTTCAATAGTGCGATCAACGAGGAGCCAGTGGCACAAATGGCGAGGCATCATTTTTTCAGAATAATCCAGGTTCTGTTTACAGCATCAAGATGGCCGCGTCCATGTTCGATGGCATCGTAGTGAACGCGCATTGACTGCATGCATTCGCCATCGTCATACTGGCCCATCACCTAGCATGACGGTATGGGGTACTATTGGATACACGTCTAGGTCACCTCTTGAAGACAACATTAGCACATTGAGCAGCCCACATTACATTTATGGTGTGTTACGACCTGTGGCTCTACCCTTTAGTTGAGTCCCGTGAAACCCTACTTTTAATCAGGATAATGAAAGACCGCATGTTGCCAATATTGTATGGACCTTCCTTGATACGCGGAAAAATTTCGACTGTTTCCTTGACCTGCACGTTCACAAATAGAAAACGTGTGGTCTATGGTTGCCGAATGGCAGCCTCGTCACCATACAACAGTCACTACATTTGATGCCCTGTGGTATCGTGTTGAGGCTGCATGCTCATCTGTACCTATACATGCCATTCAATCTCTGTTTGACTTAATGCCCAGGCGTATAAGTGCTGTTATTACAGCCATAGGTGGTTACTTTTGGTACTGATTTCTCAGGATCTATGCATCCAAATTTCTTGAAAATTTAATTACTTATTATTTCTAGAATAATATACTTGTCCAAAAAATGCCATTTTGTTACCTGCATTTCTTTCTGGTGTAGCAATTTTAATGGCCAGTAGTGTATAAAGTAAGATATAATATAGAATATATTGTGCATCAATGAAAATATTATATTGTAGAGCTGATATTATTTTTTGAATGAATATTATATAATAAAATTCTTAAATTGAAAATGTTAAATTAAAACTTTTCCAAATAGTAATTTTATAAGACACAAATGTAGCTGCAGGTAAATAAACAGATAAATTACATAAGACCATTTAAAAAAAACACCCAGAAAGAAACAACTTACATTTTGTAATCTGTAATATAAAGAAAAATATATAATTTGTTTTTTACCATAGTTGCCGAGTTTTCATGGTCAAGAGCTTGTGGCCAGCTTGTTGAAAGTTCGAGTCCTAGTGTCATTGGAGGGCTGCGGTAGCCCAGTGTTTAGGGTATCGGATCATGGCTGGCATGTCAAGAGTTCGAGCCCAGTACCACAAAAGACCCGCCGCGTAGGGCAGCGATGCACGTTAAATCTGTCGAGAGCTGAAACATCTTCCCGTTGGTGTGGTATGGTATTTGGGAGAGGGGGGAGGAAGCTCAGGTGTCGTCCACGTCACTTGACCATGGTTCAAAAATTACATGGTCCGTCGTTGAAAGCCCTCGTGCAGCTGAACAGTGCGACGTTAATATTCATTCACTCACTCCTAGTGCCACTGAAGACCCGTAGTTCACAGATGCTGATGCTCGTTAAATCTTCCATAAAGTCCTCTTGTTGGTGGGGTATGCAAGTTTGGAGTGGCCGCGGTAGTCGAGAGGTATAGGTATCGGATCGTGGCTTGCCTTGTCACGAGTTCGAGCCCAGTACCACTAAAGACCTGCCGTGTAGGGCAGCAATG
Organism: Trichonephila inaurata madagascariensis; assembly: GCA_019973955.1. Lineage (NCBI taxonomy): Eukaryota > Metazoa > Arthropoda > Arachnida > Araneae > Nephilidae > Trichonephila > Trichonephila inaurata. The sequence goes on along the minus strand of BMAV01016091.1, from coordinate 2,403 downwards.
CACGCTAAATCTGTCGAGAGCTGAAACGTCCTCCCGTTGGTGTGGTGTGGTAGTTAGGAGAGGGGGTGCCAGCTCAGGTGTCGTCCACGTCACTTGACCATGGTTCAAAATTACGTGATCCGTCGCTGAAAGCCCTCGTGTAGCTGAACAGTGCGACGTTAATATTCATTCACTCACTCCTAGTGCCACTGAAGACCCGTAGTTTACAGATGCTGATGCTCGTTAAATCTTCCATAAAGTCCTCTTGTTGGTGGGGTATGGAAGTTTGGAGTGGCCGCGGTAGCCGAGTGGTATAGGTATCGGATCGTGGCTTGCCTTGTCACGAGTTCGAGCCCAGTACCACTAAAGACCCGCCATGTAGGGCAGCGATGCACGCTAAATCTGTCGAGAGCTGAAAGTTCCTCCCGTTGGTGTGGTGTGGTAGTTAGAAGAGGTGGGTGCCAGCTCAGGTGTCGTCCACTTCACTTGACCATGGTTCAAAAATTACATGGTCCGTCGTTGAAAGCCCTCGTGTAGCTGAACAGTGCGACGTTAATATTCAATCAATCAATCAATGGAAGTTTGGAGAGTGGGGTAACAGCTCAAGTGTTGTCTTCTTCACAGAAAAGGTTCATTTCTTCTTCTATTTATATTTATAATATTTTTGATGTATTTGCAAGAATGTTGGATAATGTATATTATTTTTCCTTCTCTTACCCTTTATGTTCTTTATTATTATTTTCAGCCTTGTATGTGTGTACCTTGCTATAACATATGTATTTCGTTTCATTTACCTTTAATCTGTATTTTATAAATTTAATGTGCGTTACCGTATAAAATGTATACTATGATTCTGCTTAATAAAGATTGAAAGCGGGAGTTCTAGTTTCCCGAGGTAACGTTTTGCAGCTCTTAACCTCTTTCGGGTGAACTCGGTTCCCTTGGGCATTCCAACAATAGCCTTCGAATTACTTTGGGCTCGACGTTAATAGAAAAACAAATGAAAGTTGTTTTGAGTACAAGAATTTTATGGAGCATGTTATTCTCAAAAAAAGTAATTAAATCATATTATATTTCGATGGGAAATTCTTTCTCCCTTTAGATAAAAATGATATTTGTGAACAACAATTTTCAGAAATTAAAAATAGAATTAGATTCAAATTTTTTTGCTTTTTTTGTTTTTTAAAAAAATAAAAAAAAAAACCTTCTCCCCAAAAAACATGTTAAGTTTTTTTTCAAATATTTTCTTAGATGTTTTTCAGAGAAATGTTCCTTCGTTTTCAAATATTGTCACTAATAAATGATAAATCATGTAAAAATGTGTTTCCTTCTTGAAGCGAAAACTTTTATTGGCGAGTTTTGCTGAAGAGTGAACTTGAATGGACGTCACGCTCGGGTATGTAACGCTCTTTCGGCTTTTTTCATCTTGAGTCGAAATTCTGCTCTACAAGGTCGTCCCCAAACACACTGCTAAAAAAAAAGGAGGGACGTTTTTGCCCCCGCTTCTGGCGCATGGTTGTCCCCCACCAATACGCAGTAAAGTAAAGTTCTAGCTTCATTCTAATGGGTCCCCCCCTCCTCCACCCCCTTTTTCTACAAGAATGAAACGGGGTTCTTTCTAATCCCATTTGAAGTATGAAAATGAAACTTTTTTAAAATTTTTAAAAATAGGCAGAAGAGAAAATCCTACACTAATTTAAAAAATATTAGAAAAAGGACAAATTTTTATAGAACTAAATAAGTAGTGTAATTATCATAAACAGTATTGCAGTGAATTTAAAAATAAAAAACTATTTTTTTTAAATTTAATCGGAAAAGTGAACAAATAGTTCTACTAATCACATTATTTAAAATTTTCTTTGAGTTTAAAAAAAAAAAAAACAAAAAATTTAAAGTAACAAATAAGTATACAGGTATTAAAAAAAAGTTACATTAAATAATTTAAATACAAAGAAAACAAAAATATAATTGAAGACTTACCTTGCACAACCGGATATAGAACAAAACTGCCATACAATGATAAAATAGCTAGTATAAGCTAGAGATTATTGGGATAAATCTTCTGTTAAAACCCTTTTAAAAAAGGGTTTTACCCGATTCCCCTCTTCCCAATCAACTACCTGTCTTCCCCTTTGCAAATTAAATTATGGATATAATTGAAAATTTTAAATTAAAACCCAAAATTTTCAAAGCCGGATGGGCTTCTGAACAAATTACCTATGATTTTAAGTGGTAGAATTAAAAAATAAGTTTTCAAAGACAAATCAAATCCTTTGAATTTTTCAAAAAAGAAATTTTTCATGAAATGATCAAAAAAAGCAGGAGGAAGTACGGAACAACCTTGACGGGTTTTTTTTTTAGATATTTAAATAAAAATTTTAATCCTAAAGGGTTTTAACCTATTTTGCTACCATAAACCTATTG
>BMAV01016090.1:33786-47641 GCA_019973955.1 Trichonephila inaurata madagascariensis | reverse complement strand
ATTTTTGACATATCTCTTTTGAACGGGATGTTTTTTTTTTTCATGAGAAAAGGTGCATTTATTTCGGGCAAATTATATACAAAAGAAATATGAGTTTCACTTAAAATGTCCTGCCTTACATCTTATTTTGTCATATCTAACGTGTATTCATTCTTATACTAAATTGTTGAGGCATGTAAGCCAACGACGCCTTTTCTGTAATTCTGGAAATTTTTCACCAACTTATTCTGTTTTTAATATGTATGTCCGTGGCGTGCATAATTATAATACGGAGATGAATTCTAACATTTACTGTTAAACTAATATAATTTAAATTACTATATTGTTAGAGTTAATTGGGAAAACTTTTTTTCTTGTCTAAGTTTGTATGTGATTACCAGTGATATCCCGTATTTTTATTGGGTAATCAAAATCTTCGGGGCCCCTGATGTCAGGCTGATTCATAAATAGGGGCCCTTCGATGAAAGTTTAAAATTGCTGCTATAAGTTATACAACAAAAAAAATCTAATCACTGAAAGGAAAACATTCTTTTTAAAAAATACATTATCAATTTAAATATTCTAAAAAAACAATTAATGTTTTTAGCTAAAAAAATGTCGAACTATTAAGACCTCGGAAATGAATATAGTTATTTTGCTTTTTATAATTCCCAACCATATTAAAAATAACCTCGGTCATAAACATTGCTTTTTTAAAAAAATTTCCTTTTTGATATTGGGTGCGTTATTAAATGTGTCAGGAAGAAGCATAAAACTGTCATTCTAGAAATACATTCACACGTCAATTTTGTGACAAAATGACATTCGAGACTCTAAGCAATTACTTTTATTCTAGGGAACCTTGCATGAAGCATTTAGGTTGGCGATAAAAAAAGATTAATGTTTGTAACTTTTTTTGGCGCAACCATTTAAAACTGCAAATTGTAATAACAAAGGTTGTTTGAGAGTCAGTCACTATTTTATTTGAGGAGATTTCTTGCTATTGAAAATGGAGGATAAATGAGTATGATCGATGAAGGAAGAGTGTTGATGGTAATGAACAGTTTAGCTATATTAGTAAGATGAATGTTAATTGATGCCGTTTACCAGAAAGAAAGAAATATCGATCACTCTTATACTTTTAATGTTTCGAGTCTGTATATCAGAAGGAAGAAGAAGCAGTTTATGTGGGATACGTTCTCTAATGTAATTTATAAATTCTAAATAAATGATTGATATATTTTTCTAATTTTGTGGGCTTTATGACACAAAATCTCTTATGAATCAATAATGAGGTGTTGATGTGGGAACCCCAAGGTGGTTCCAGAAAATGAAGAAATTTAAAAGACAAAGAGAGATAGCAACTAACAATAAGTGACACTTATTTCGAATTAATACTTATAATTAATCAGTAAATTGCAGAACCATCACAGACGGCAATATATAGAGCATCACAACTAAATACAGAATGATAGAAAGTACGGATATAGTCCTGCGAAGGTTTCACACTTCCCTGTGAGCCATACGTGACACACATTTTCTTCTGAACGCAGCGGTGGCATGGCATACAAGCAGCCTCCAATCCCAGCCCGAGACGTGACAGATTGCTAAAATATCAGGAAATATTAATGATGAGTAATTCTGATAGAATTTTATATATTGCAAATGTGACTTTTTAGATGTTTCAGTGATTGGCGTTGAAATTAATACAAATCATGCATTGGTTGCATATATATGATCAAGGTTCAATGTGGGTAAAACAGGGGTATAAAACTGCAAGTAGAAATATACTTTTTGGAATCCATGGCAATGAGAGAGCCGACCAAAAAGCCAAGCAGGGAGCCAAGTCATCCCAACCGGATGTCCCCTTGACTCTCAGAATAGCAAAGAGCCTTATTTCCACATCCATTGACAAATATACTATTGTAACTCAAAAGACCAAAATCCTTGGAAAGCCATGGGAAACTCTGGACACTGTGGGTTCAATCTCGAGGCACATGTAGAGAGCCGGGGCCTTTGGCCGCTTTCGCTTAAACTATGGACATGACTTTGGGGGTATACCTCCACTGGCTTGACCTCGCTGCTAATGAAGCCTGACCACTCTGCGACAAGCTAGAATGGATGGCGACTACCTGCTCCAATTCACTGGACTCGATGAATACCCGACTGACGACATCGTCAGATGGTACTGAGAGGCTTGGTGTCAAATAGCCAAGAAGCCAAGCACGGGCGTTAGATAAATAAAAAGAAATAAGAAGTATACTCAATATTACCGAATTTTTTCATTCCATCTTGTATGTACCGAAAGTTTCCTCATTTTTAAAAGGGAAATTGTGCTCCAGGTAAAAAAATAATCACCATAAGAAGCTACATTTTTTGCTGACTAAATGAAAGAAGTAGTGTAGGCGTGCGCGGAATGAATCTTTCCCAGACTGTCGAAGGAGAAATAGTAGCAGCGGACTGGCTTGCTCGAGATTATCTGAGTGCAAATCACGAAAGAAGGAGACGTGTACTGACAAATGGGCACCATAGGAAGTGCATTCTGTTATCAAGTATGAATATAATGGACACTTGAAAGTAGTGTGTTCGTCATCCATGGATAGTGAATAAGTCATATATAGACGGTATGGTGAAGAAGTTATGTTCCGTCAAATGGTTGGTAACTGGTGTTGTATGTTAAGTGAAAGAAGACAGAATGTCAAGGATGATGATCGAAATGGACGCCTCACAACATATAATATTGAAAAAAACATTGCGATAATACAGTACCAGGTGTTAGCAAACAGGCAAATAGCGATGTCAGAAGAGCGTCTATATTGCAAATTACTCGTTCTCAGGTCTAAAACATGCTGTCTTGGGTTAACCCAAAAGCGAGAGAGAGAGAAAGACAGAGTACCAAAAGAAATGAAAATTTATGTTCTGATTCCTTACAAACCAAGGACGAGGAAAGTATCTAAATTCACCCTAAGGAAATAATCCTACAAACCACTGCCAAAATGGAGCAAACTATGGCGACGGTTCTTTGCATAGCAAGGCTCGGAATTTTACCAGAGTGGTTTCTTCAAACTGATTCCACGCAATGACCAATTTCTCAATATGTTAAAAATATTGCAAGGAATACAGTTAATGTTAACGTGTTATATTTTTTCATAATAACGCTTCCGTGTGAAATAAAGTACAAAACTTACTTTTGGAAAATCCCTCATATAACCTCGGTTTTGACTTTCAAATACCATTAGACTTCCCTCTCTCGATTACCATGCATACACCCATGCATGTTTTTTGGAATCGTTTTATATTATGTTAACCTGTGTATGCATAAGTCATTTCATTAAAATATGTTCGATGTTTCTGGAGAAAATAAACCAGAACTGGAAATTACCTTACTAAATTTTAAAATATCTTATATTCAAGTAAAATTGAGTTCTGTTTTACCATCAGAAGTTGGTTTTTTATTTAAATGCATTTGTGCCGAAAAAATAAAAGTAAACATTCAAACATGCAGCGTACAACACACATTCATTTGTAATTATCTTAAAAAAAACTTCTTCAAGTAATTTCGTTCTCTTTTTTCCTCCTTAAAAACAATCACTTACGCTGTAAGAAGCCGGAGAGATATTCTTTTAAAGATTAGAATTCCAAAGGGATTCTGTAACACAAATGGGAAAAAAAACGACTTTTAGTTTTCTTTGACTTAATTGTAGCCACATTAAAACCAACTTTTTTCTTTAGGTAGTACAATTAGTCAAAACGGTAGTTTAGTTACATTGTACATTTTCCTTAAGAACCATCTAAAAACTGATTCCCATGTATCTCATGATATGACCACACAAAAATGAGCTAATGATTGATAATGATTTAGAATTGGTACTTCAGAAATATTTAATTTTGAATACGAAATGTTTGAAGTACAACAAATATCTCTCTTGACATATTTTTATATCTTTGGTAGATCACCAATTCTTAAGGTATCCGACTACGTTCGGAACCGTGATTATAAAAAGGCGCATAAATGGATAGTTTTCATGATATTTAGTGTCACTTAGATTAGAATACATGTATAAATTGTTTTAAGGACATTTTGACAAAACAAAGTTATTTAAATACAATATTTCGGCTAAAAATTAACTTAGAATAACCTTTTTTTTTCAAAATGTTCTCCTTTCATGAAAAATGCTTGCATTATAATAATATTTTGCCTGTATATATCTCAAACCTCTGCATAGAGGCTCAACAATGATTTTTGAAAATTTCACATTATTTTCAGAGTTACAATCATTTGAAATAATTAGCAGCGTTTTTTCTTAAAATTTCTCCCCTCTGTTGTCATAAAACACGGATAAACCCACTTCTAAGTTATATATTTCAAAAATTCTAATTGATCTATTTTCCAGAGGTCACAGGCTACTCTCTGAGGCAAAATATTAGAATAATAGAAGTATTTTTCACAAAAGGAGAACATTTTGAAAAAGTTTATTCTAAGTTCATTTTTAGCCGAAATATTGTACTTAAATGATTTTTTATTGTAATTCTATTCTTAAAACAGTTTTATATACTTTTTCTAATCTAAGTGACACTAAAATATCATAAATATATTATAATTGGGTTGTTCGGAAGAAGTCATTTCGTTTTTGGGAACATGAAAGACAGTTTTCATTATAATGAATAAATATTTTATTAAATTAACGCATGGCCATTCTGGTCCAACACCTTTTGTCATCTTTCTGTAACATAATTCCCCTCTCATAAAAGTTTTTGTCCTTGCTGGCAAAAACTGGTTCAGGTGGTTTGACATTCATTTTGAGGTGAGGTTTTGCCATCCAAAAAAATTTTGCAGGAACCGGAACAAATAGTAGTCAGGCGCCAGATCTGGAAGAATATGGTGGATGTTGCAGGTACATTACATTCAGAGCTGTAGGGTTTTGGCGAGTGACCAAACTTGTGTGAGGTCTCGCATTATCCTGGTGGAACACTACACCCTTCCTGTTGATTAATTCGGGCCTCTTCTCTTTAAGTGAATCATTCAATTTGTCCAGCTGATGACAATAGACTTCTGAATTAATCGTTGTATTGTCCGGCAAAAGCTCAAAAAAAAACGATTCCTTTGACATCCCACCAAAAGGAGAGCATCACCTTTTTTTGGTGAATGTTGGCTTTTGACACGCTTTGAGCCGGTTCATCTTTTCTGCTCCATGACCTCTTGCGTTTAACATTGTTGTATACAACCCATTTTTCGTCCCCAGTAATAATCCGCTTCAAAAGCGCGACGACACAAATTTCGTTCCGTAAGGACATGGGGCACCCACACATCGAGCTTCGAGGTTAAGCCCATGCCTTTCAAATGGCCATAAACAGTCGAATTCGACAAATTTAATCTCTCACCGATCTCTCGTGTGGTTATTCGCCGATTTGCATCAACTAATGCCTTTATCGCATCTTTGTCAGCTTCGACCGGCCTTCCAGACCGTGGTGCATCTTCGACATCAAAATTGCCGGATCGAAATTTTGCAAACCAGTTCTGGCACTGGCGTACTGTTAATACGCCTTCTCCATACACATCCGTCAATTTTTTTCTCGCTTGGACAGCATTTTTACCTTTTCTGAAGTAAAAAAGTAAAATATGACGAAAATGCTGCTTATTGCTCTCCATATTTAAAAGGGCACCAACCAAAAACTACTGCGTAGAATTAATAGAACTTTTTCACACACAAGCCTTGCAATATCAGCTAAAGACATATAATGGTTATGCGGCTTAAGTGTGAAGTTGGTTTCGAAAAAACGTAATTAAGTCCTCTGACGGGAAAAAACGAAATTACTTTCCGAACAACCCAATACATTTATACGCTTTTGCAAAATCACAATTCCGAACGTAGTCGGATACCTTAAACTATAGTTCTCCGATCCCCACGGTATCCCAGCTCCTTTCTAAGGAGTTCGTGAAAGATCACTAATTTAATATTATTATTTCTACATTTTAAAGGCTTTAAAAGGCCGCAGAATGTTGAGACTGCAGATTACAAATATTACACCTGATATCACATTTGTGTAACAAATGCAGCATCTTCCTTCTAGTTAAAAATTGTAATTAATACACTTAAGTTCTTAACTTATTAATTTTAAATTAGTATTTTTGCAATATTGTTCCGTAGAACAAGTCTCGAGAATTTTATGCAATCAGTCGCAAAGAGGAAGACAGTTCTTCAGGAGCTAAAGAAATTTATTATCGAAAAGCAATCCTTGTAATACAGCAGCAATATTCGCAGTATAAATCTCAAAAGGTCTTCACACCTTCTAAGGCACTCAGGCGCAACTAGAAGTGTCTAAAATACAAGTATGTAAAAGGATATTAACAAGAAATCGCTCGTCCTATACAACATACGCAGTAATAACTAATCACTAGGCGGCTCTTCACGGTCAAATCAATATTACTCTTGAACGATCTAAACAAGATTAACTCAGTTACGGTGAACTACTCCCTATTTATAAGCCTTGTGACGAATTATAAACGAAGCAATGTCCATAATTATATCGAATCAAAATGAGTGTGTATCTGAGCGAATTAGACAGTCCACAATAAGTAGTTCCATGAGATAATTTAAGTATAGTAATGTTTAATTAGATACGAATTACCGCGATGCAGCTTACATTCTACGATACAAATCACACACTAACGATAATTACAATTTTGATACAGAGGTGCACACAGCAATACCCTCGCGTGGCCAATATTTCGACACAGGCCTCGCGGATTCTTCGCGAAAAATCTGCTTACGTCATAGGTCGCGATATTAGTGGATTTCTGCACTAATTTCCAGAAGACTCCATAGGATCACAAACTTGCCAAAAGTGGTTGCCAACATCGTTGCTAGGTCAACAAAATGGTCACTAAAGTCACCAAAACGAACACTAAATCGCAAACACGGTCCCCAAAAATTACGCCAAATTGACTCTAACACCAAGATTTCGCCAAGTTTCCATTGCATCACCATTATAATGTAAGGAACGGCGTTGCTTGTGAATATTACAATTTTAACATAAAATAAATACAGCATGGAATAATATAATCGTATTACATATCCAGATATAAATTAGTTAAACTATTGTAAGGATTATTTACAGTAAATTCGTAACAATATGTTTATATAGAATTAGATAGTTACTGTTCTTTTTAAAGAAAAGCAGAAGAGTTAAAAAAAATAGCAAGGGCAATTTTGGGATAATTGAAGAGCCTTTAAAACACTCAATCATGTTTGGGGAGTCAGGAAGGGGTATTGAAAATATTATCCGCGATGCCATGTTACATAAAGGGGTCCGTGGCAATCGTAAGTTAAAGTACAGATGTGGTAGATTATTTATTGAGAAAAACGATGATGCTGCATTTCACATGGAAGCTTGACAAGCTGGGCTTAATAGTTATATGTTAATTTTAATTCCCTATAGATTTTCCGAATGACTAACAAATATAGGTGCTTATTTTTAGGACGAAGAAAAGCATAGATTTTTTTCTCATATAGATAAGCTAATTAGAGAAATGTATGCATAAATATTTTGTTGAAAATTCCCGTAAAACCTTTTTATAAGTGAATCCTTATTGCTCAAAATTTTCTAAATCATTATTCTATCAGTTTATACACTGCTGCAACGAAACTGCGATACCATGAAGAAAACATAAAAACCGCGGACGACTAAAGCACGACACAAAAAGCACTATATAAAGGAAGAACAGAATGCCATTTTGAAGTAATGTATTTGCGTTTCCGTGTGGTTATTTTGTTTAAGCAACTTTAGCAAGCCTTGAAAAAGAATGCAAACTTATTTTGATAATGTTTCCGAGTCAAAAATTATAGCTTATAAAAAGAATGCAGACATTTTTTTCCGGAAATCATTGACTCCGTCGGTCGTAACTAAGCAACAGTGATACAAATTTATAATTCGTAGATGTGGGAGAGAATTACTACCCAACCGCACTGAATTCGCCAGCCAAGTCTCTACACTACTCGTTTTGACAGGCGCATTGCAATGATGAATCGCTTTGACACATCAAGTACCAAAAACAACGAATATTATTTATTGCACAATAATCGATTTATCATTTGATATCCCTTTCAGAACAGTGAAATATCCACAAGGCGTACATTATTGATGTTGGAAAACCACAGATTCTTGCGTCTTCGATGGCCCACTGAAGGGCAGACATTTACAACTAATTAACGTTGCATTGTCTTTAAGTATGAATTCCACTTTTGCTATCAACACCGTAATGGTCGGATTATGCAACGTCCTTATGGTTACTTAAATGTTGTCCTATGCATCGCCAAAATGGTCCTGCATTTGGTATTATGGTTTGAAATGGAAATGAATTCCACTTCTGTCTCCCCTACGCACTAATTGCCTTTTTTATGACCAGACGGCGCTATATTTCTGAGGATTTGAATTTTTACTGGCCCTCACATTACAACCGATCAATTCGCGACCACACGAAACACGAAATGTTCAAGACTTCGTCGCCCACCGGAATCCATTGCTGCATTGGCTTGCTTTTTCTTTGGATCTATAGCCTAAGCGTTAGTCTACAAAATGACTGGTTTGACATACTCTATTCACTGCTACTTCAGATCAATACTGGCAAAGTATGAAGGTAGCAGGGAGGAACATCGAAAGTCTCTTTCAATCAGTGCTAAGGAGCATAACAGTAATTATTACCAACCTCTAACTGACAATACTGATTTCAACATCAAACGCACTTTCCAGATAGCCATATTTTGAATCACATTTCACTTTTGTACTAAGTGTTACTTCTCTAACAAAATTAGGATTTGATATCCCTTGTCTTCCTAAGTATTACATTTTCAATGGTTATAATTGCATATTCAAAATCCTATTCAAGTAATGTAAAATTAAGAAATATAAAAAATATACCATAAACTCCAGCGTATAGCACACACCGGCGTATAACGCACACCTATACTTTCAAGCTGCACTTTTTATTTCTAAGGTATATTCGCCGTATAACGCACATCCCTTTTTTACAAAAAAAACCTGAAATGTAAGTGTGCAGTGTTACGTTTTGAAGTCATTTATTTGAGGTATTATCCCAAGATTTTGAAGAAATAGTATACTTCTAGAACTACAATATTTTTTAAATTCATAAAAAATGGCATTTCATTTAAATAAAAAGTATTTCGATATATGTAAAAGCCTAATTGTTTTTATGTTCATTTTTTATTATTTTTAAAGATATCATTTTTATCCCCGGTGTATAACGCGCCCCGTAAATTTTAATTTTTTTGTGTTAAAAGTGCACGTTATATCTTGAATTTTATGGTAGTTAGAATTTCTTTAAAAAATAATTATTATAACATATGTTTGAATATGTACTTTCTGATTTTAAAAAAGAGTTATTGGATATTCAGCGTTAAAATTTTATTTATTTGAAACTTTTAACGTTGCAAAACGTATCAGATGATCCTCAACAATCTTTGATGTGCAATTATTGATATATTAAGGCTGTTTTCGGCAAATGTTAAAGAATAGGACTCAAATTATGAATATTTTTTTTATATATAGAAGTACTCAAACATTACTATTATATTCTGGCTTCACTATCCTGTAGAGAATCACTTATTTTATCATACTACTCAATTTTATACGAGTTTTGACACATTTTTCCTTTTATAAAATGTGTTTCACATTTTTTCTCCTATACTGTAACATTAAATGAGCTCTCCCTTTACATGTTAAATGGAAAAACTAATTATTTATGCAATATTCTGAAATTTTAAAAACACTACACTATAAACAAATGCATGAGTTACAATGTAACAAATTTTTATAAAAATTGAAGCATTTTTCTGTCCAAAAATGTGTTCCGCGAAAAGGTATACTTGTACATATGGCGAAAACAGCCTTAATGATCAATTGCGTATACAGTTCTAACAATAAATGTAACGAAGATGTCCCATAAATTCGTAAGTTGCTTAAAAAATCCTGCAAGTTTAAGGAATTCGAAAACGATTTGCAGAAAACTTTTACATTACTTATAAAAAAAATATATTAAGAGCTTTACTATATAAATTTCCTAGAAATGAGTAAGATTATATATTTATATGTAATATGTATAGTAATATATATATCTGATTCTTTCTTTCGATTTTTCTTTAAAATAACTTCGAAGTTATGTAATCTTACTTCAGTTACTTTTGCAAAAATCTTTTTAATTTATTTAAAATGTTCGAATAAGATTACTCAATGTTAAAGAGAATTTGTTTGAAATTGCATTTTTAGCAAGGCAAGGAATATATATAAAAAACATATATTTTTGGTAACCAAATAATACAAAAAAATATTAGGCTTTTATTTTATTTGCTAAGCCCCTCCAGAGAATGTTTTTTACATTTATATAAGCCTGGACAACTGTCATGCAAGAAAAAATACAAGAAATAAACCCATTCTTGGATTCTATAACTTAAAACAAGACTGCTTTCCCAGATGTATTTAAGTTTGCGCATTTTAAAGTATGTAATCTGTGAGAATACATATTACATGTTTGTTCTTTTTTTTAATATTTTCTTCCTCAATTTATGATGCAAGAAAAGCATCAGAATATGACTTTAAAGTATTTTTCTTGTGGAAGTTCTTCAATGTTGAGTAGGAATGAGTGCTTCGAATATATTTCGCTCGAAAAATGTTAGGATATAGTTCCTTTTTTTTTTATTTATTTATTTTTTACAAAAAAACAATTGTAACCCTATTTTTATGTTTCTGGCTAAGAGTTTATATACGTTTTAATAAAAAAAAGTCGTGCTACGAAACACGTTTAACTTAAAAATACTTTCAAAGTAACGATCACGAAACATCTCATTTTAAGTAAAATGCGTGATTTCTCTTACTATCGATTTATATATTTCACAATACCCAAAAAATAATAATGAATTTTTTCGGGAGGAAAACTGCTAGAAAATTTGTATTATTCAATTTGTACATTCTTTGATTTTGATTTGTTTATTTTTCATAATTTTAACCTATTTAATTATTTTTACTCTATTAATTACCAATATCCAATAATAATTTTTAAAAAATTTTCTTATTGAGTATTCATAAAATTTTACTTGGGTTATAGGTAGTGTGTGCAAACATCGTCGCACTAGTAGGCCACTGGCTCAAATTTTGATTATCTTAAGGTATCCGACTACGATCGGAACCCTGATTTTAAAAAACGTGCAAATGGAAAATTTTCATGATCTTTTGAGGCATTTAGAATAGAATACACTCATAGACAAAAAAAAGAAGAAGTGGCGCACCAATAAGGAGTCGTCAAGATGAAACGAAATTTTACATACGTAATGACTACTTTGATATAAGTAATAGATTATAAAATCAAAATAAAAGAATCATTTATTTCAGAGAAAAAGGCAAAAGAACGGAGGATTAAATACCCTGTTGAACCCCTTTTAGCGCGAATACAAGATGCGATGCGATCAGGTATTGAGGTATACAAGTTCTGTGTATGATGTCTTGAGACATTTCGTTCCATATTTGCTGAAACCTTGCCTCTATTTCGTTCAAACTCGTGGGATACCCAACTCGCCATCCTAAATGATCCAGATATGCTCGATTGAAGACAAATCTGGGGATCGGCCAGGCCAAGGAAGGGTACTAACACTACAAATATAGTCTTGTGACACCCTTGACGTGTGAAGCCGAATATTGCCTTGTTGAAAACGGGCTCCTGGGAGACGTTGCATGAGTGGCAACACATGTTGTTGCAGGATGTCATGGACATACCAATGGACTCTCATGGTGCCATAGATCAATACTAGGGGGGACCGTGTATTGTAGATAATGGCACCCCATACCATCACTCCAGCTGTGGGAGCGGTGTGTCGCTGAAAAGCAAAGGCAGGATTGAGGCGTTTATCATTGGGTCTTCACACACGAACACGATTGTCATCACTGCTGAGATTAAATCTGGATTCTTCATTAAAGACCACCTGGTTCCATTTCGCTGCAGACCAGTTTCATCGTGTGTGGCACCACTCCAAACGGAGGCGTCGATGGGTGGGCGTCAAGGGTAGCACACGTAATGGGCCCCATGATCCCAAATTTCCTTCAGCCAGGTACCTTCGTATGGTTCGAGAAGACATTTCTATGGCATTTCTTAACGATGTGACGGACTTCTCGACGACTGGTCTGTCGAAGGCGACCTGAGCATGGTCTTCGTGTAAATGACATCTCTCGAATCCACTGGTCCCAACATTTTCTCACAACACAATCAGAGAGGTCTAATTGACAAGTTACTCGCCTAGCTGAAAACCCAGCTTCCATCATGCCGATGATTCTCCCCTCTCAAAATGCGACAGCTGCTCATATTTCCTTCGAAAACGGCGTAGTGTGGCTTGTCTACCTCATCTCTTCCTTTGTAAACTATTCAGCACACTCAAACAAGCTTTGGTTACATGTTTTATACTCCACGGATAACGACGTTAAACGCCCTCTGTCGGCTATACGTAATGCACAATCACGCTGCATTTCTAATCATTTGCATATCTTTCCTACATGTACCTTCATGCCAAGTTTCGTTATGACCCCGCAATTATTTCTTGGTGCTCTAATTTTTTGTCCATGATTGTATATGAATAAAATTGTTTTAAGGAGATTATGGCAACAAAAAATATCTTTAAATGCAATATTTTGGCAGAAAAGGAACTTAGAATAACCTATTTTTAAAACGTTCTCATTTTATAAAAATTGCTTCTATAATAATAATATTTTGCTTATATAAAGTAAAAACTTCTCCACAGGGCCTGAACTAGGATTTTCGAAAAATCCACATTATTTTCAGAGTTACTACCAATTGAAATAATTATGGGCATTTTTTTCGTAAAATTTCTCCACTCTGTTGTAGTAAAATATAGATAAATTGAAGTCTAAGCCATATATTTCAAAAAACCTAGTTCAGGCTCTGTACAGAGGTCTGAGTTATATACAGGCAAAATGTTATTATTATAGAAGCAGTTTTCAGAAAAGGAGAATGTTTTGAATTTATGTCATTCTACATTTATTTTTTGTCAAAATATGGCATTCAAATAATTTTTTACTGTGGTAATATTCTTAAAACAATTTTATACACGTATTCTGATACAAGTGACACTAAATATCATAAATATTATCCATTTATAAGCTTTTGTAAAATCACTTTCAGAACGTCGTCCGTTACGTTAAAGATTGCCGTATATGATAATGCTGGCCCTCTCTCTGTACATTTTAACTATAACTGAAAATCTTTCATTGTGATATAAGTTAGCTCGTTTATAATTTCATTGCTTTTTATTTCAGATTCGAAATTCTATTTTTAAAATCATTCGATTACGTTTGCCTCCCCTCCTAGTATGGTGGTTATGACACTGGGCTTGAAATCGAGTGGGATCGGGTTCGAATCTGAAGTAAGGCATGGATGTATCTTCCGGAAAAGAAATCGGACTTTCGCTTGAAATGGATTCCCGTCTCGAAAGGAAAGCAGTGTACCTCTTTTGTTCTTTGCTGGGATCATCGTTTGTAATAAAATCTGTATTCTTCTGTGATTGTGTTATATGTTTCTATCTCATGTCTTTCGTATGTACATGACAACAACATTCGAATATGTACCTGAAAAATTACTTAATATTTTTGCGAATTTTGCTTAATTAGTGCTTAGTCAACTCTGTTCTTTAGATTATGATGGCGATTCAGTGGAAACTTGGCGATATATTGCTATACAATTCAGTTGTCATCATTTTGGCAACCACTTTTGGCGAGTTGGCGACCATATGAAGGCTTAAGGAAATTTCTGGAGAAATGTACAGCATCCCGATCTATGACGTGAGTGGATACTTCGAGA
>BMAV01016089.1:0-53409 GCA_019973955.1 Trichonephila inaurata madagascariensis | reverse complement strand
TTCCTCGGTCATACCGAGGTTCTGGGAGTAGGTCCCTAGTGATATGAAGATAAAGGCTAAAAAAGATTTTCCTCCCCACTACTAAGACACAAGTGAGATCTTTTTTAGGAATCGTAGGATACTACGCTCATTACATCCCGAACTATAGCAAAGATAGCGTCACCCTTGAAAAAACGCCCTCAAGGGGAAAAATTAAAAGAGAAAGCATTACGTGGGATGAAAGATGCGAGAGGCGTTCCAAATTGAAGGATAAACTTGTCTCGAAACCTATTTTGTTTGCCCCGATTTCTCGAAAGATTTTATTTTGCAGACGGACGCAAGTGATATAGGGGCTGGAGTGGTTTTGTCGCAGAAAATAAACGGTGGGGAACACCCTATTTTTAACCTGAGTAAAATTTTCAGGGGCGGAAAGAATTATAGCACGGTGAAAGGGAGTTAGCTGCGATAATTTTCGGCTTAAGAGGCTAAACACTACCTAGATGGTCAGAAGTTTATTAAAAGAAACCGATCACAACCCCTAAAATACCTAAAAAAAAATGGGGGCAGCAATCCCAGACTTGCAATGGGCTTTAAGTCTACAACCGTTCAATTTTGAAATTCGGCATAAACCAGGAAAAACTTCTGGGAATGCCGACGGATTAAATAGATTAGAGTGATAACTTTTCAGTTTCTTTTAAATTATTTTTTTTCTGTGTGTGTGAATGTTTTCTGTGTTGTATGTGTAAAATGATTAAGGTGTTTGTTATCAAATCTTTGAGCCTCTTGGTATCAAAATGGAGATGGGATAAAATGGTAAAACCCTCGCGGAGAATTGCCAGTGTTATTTTAGTTATCTGTATATTTAAGTTAATTGCTCTCCCCGAGGATGGTCTCACTGCATCAGGACCGCTCGCAGAGTTGCCGTAGCGTGATGGAACTTCCTAGTGTCCCGAAATGGACACTGAAGGGGAGGACAGCTGTGACGAAGCATATCTCCTTCCCTATTTTTCAACAGATCCGTGCCGACAGAAGCTGCGAAAATTCCGAGAAGTTCCCTTTATTGCTGGGAAGGGGAAATTTTGTAGCTGGGTGGTCAGTTTCGGCACCCTTTTGCCCAACTGACCGGACGGTCGAAAAGGGGCGCCTTGTCTGTGTGCCCATTTTCCGAGAACTCGGAGGCGCCTTCACGTCGGAGAACATTCAACTGTACACCCAGCCGGCGTCTTTCGGACTGGCGGAAGCGAGACGTGTTTGGCGCGGCAGGGGTGCGACATCAAAGCCGAGACCGGAAGGCGTCAGCAGGAGGATGAGGACTGAGGCCGACAAAGAAATAGGGGGTGGATGACGAGGGAAAAGAAAATGCTATAAAACGGGCGGGAGAGTCGAACGAGGGAGGAGACTGGATCTTGGAAGGGAGCGGTTCGGACGTCCCACTTGACGTAGGGAGCGATAGTGAGCCCCACAGCGGTCTCCTGGCTGGAAAGATCAGAAACCGGAGGAATACGGAAGAGACTCGAACTGATTACGAACGAGCCCGCGAAGTAACAGCGGTCTCCTGGCTGGTAAATCGGAACAGAAGAAGTGCGAAAAAAGACTCAAATGTGATATTGAACTGTAATTAGAATATACCCTTTTATTTATTATTTCTTTGATAATTTTCATGTTGAAATAAATAGTTAGCCCAGATCTGAGAGAAGTCATTACAATGCAAAACATTCAAATAATGGAAGGAAAGGAATGGCTTTGCTTCTGCCAAAAACATAAGATGCCCTCATCCAGACTTTAGTCACCAAGGTTGAAGTTTTTGTCTAATATTAGGTTCATTCAAATAAAACCCGGTCAGTGCCTCTAACTTTGCATTACACGTAAGATGGAACCACGTAACTGCGAGTATGGTGGCACTATCTATCGGTAGACATACTGACGCTTACGTAACATTTGACGTTTCATAGCGACTATGTGGTTCCATGCAGAAGAGAAGAGGTCACACAAGCTATCATTCACTTCTGAAAATGCAAGTGAGTAAGAAAGAACAACGAGGAGTGATGCGATTTTTAGCAGCGGAGGGGGTCAGAGGCCGCGAAATGCATCGACGGATAAAGGCTGTGTACCGTGAGTGCAGTCTGTGTCGTTAAAGTGTTGTGGAATGGAGCAAAGATTCCTTGAGGGGAACGAGTTACTGCAAAACGATTCTGGACCTGGACAGGCTCGTCGTGTCATCACACCGGAAATTATTGCGGAAGGGAATGCTTTAATCTTGGACAACCGCAGAATCACCCTGGACGAGACCCATCGGTTATTAGGTATTAGCGTGGGCACCACCCACACCATAACGCATCAAGACTTGAACTTTCAAAAAATTTGTACGCAGTGGATTCCCAATCAACTGACTGCCGAACAGCTCTGTCTTTGAGTCATCTGCAACGTTATTATGAGGAGGAATACGGCTTTCGGCCGCAAATTGACACTGGTGACGACACATGGGGTCATCATTTTGAACCCGAAAGCAAGCGTCAGAGCAAGCAGTGTGAACATGCGACTTCACCACCCTAGCGTTATCAAGCCACATTACAGAACCTTAGACGAGCCATCAAGTCGAAACGCCTAGGCATGTTGTCCAATGGCGTTATTTTCCTGCATGATAAATGTGCCAACAGTTTTGGCGACTATTTTTGAGTATATGTATTGTGTATATCTACATTTTTGAGTTAATAAAATCGTTACCGTTACTTTCCATTACTGACAGGGTTTCATTTGAATGCCCCTTATAAAGCTTCATTACCAAGTATAAAAAAAAGGCTGCATAATTATAATCTCTCTAAAATGAAAATTTTCAGATACAGAAGAACTTAAGATTGTATTTGTCTGATATCAATGTCTGAACAATGATATCCAAGTGTATGAAGGGAAAGTAAAAAGAGAAAATATTTTGCAAATTGTTGACTGGAAATTTTACATACAGGCTGTCTCTTGTCACCGGTTATTATTTCACAATTGAATGCGGAAATAAAACAATCTAAATCCACTTCAATTAACTTTATACATAATGAATTAATAGGAAACTTCGAACTTATCTTTTATATAACTTTTAACATTTTTAATCATGATGAGTTTTATAGTAATTACCTAAGCGAAATGGTACACAAGAGGTTTTACAATTATATCTCATTCTTTGTGTTTCACAAATTGAAATTGATGATGAATGTACAAGAAAGGATGTCTTAAGGCATGGGCCAACTATTCCTCTGAAATAAGTAAATCCTTCTAAAACAATGTTAGGTCATTTAATGTATTCCAAAGCGTTCGGAATATTTTTATGAATAGTAGTGAACGTATTTCGGAAAGACGTATATATACGTCCAGGGCAATTTACGCACTGGCTGAGCGAAACATTTATATACACTGATGGTGAAGAGGTTAGTCATATTGTAGCTTTAGCGTCAAAGTATCGTATTATCGAATTCAATACGTTGTTATTGTATTGGGGGTGATGAAAATTGTGATTTAATATTGGATCGCAAGTATTGGAAGTTTGAGAAGCAGTGTATAAATGTAATTAATATTCAAAGTGATGTTAACACAGTGACGTAAACCAACCTTCTTAACAAGGTACTCATATACTATGAGTAACATAATTGATGTATATTATATATGTAGGATATCCCATTTTGTAAAAGGTTAGATCATATCCTTTACCGGGTCGGCAATTCTAATCAAAACAGTATTCACATCAACCATCTAGCGTCCCTTTTAAAAAACACTTAGGCTCATCAACCTTTTTCGCCAGGAGCCCACTAACGCAGGTGAGAAGCGTCGTATTTCCGTGCGTCAGCACCGTTCGTCCCGCGCCAGGCGGTAAGTCTTAATAGCACCATAATGAGTTCTATTTAATCTCAATTGCCTCCCTTAAAGTAATGTGATCTAACTTTCCTATTCTTCCGAAATATGTATCAACACCTATTCTTTTTGAAATATTTCCCCCGTATGTCACTCCCTATAATTCTTAATAAATTATTTAGTTTTTCAACCAGTTTCTTTCTTGAACTATGTTGTCTATTTTTATTTCAAAAGGTAACTAATACACCCTAAAAACCCTAGACACCACGCCATAAAAACCCGCTATCTGAAGAATCCCCACACCTTTTTGGAAGATTTTGGTTGGATTCCCAACATATATATAGATATATATATTATTTTAACGAATTAAAATATGAAAAATGTAAATAGAATAAAGAATATATAATACTTTCATACGTTCTCTTAGAATTATCTCATGTAATACTTTTTCAGTATTATATGTGAGATCAATGCTAGAGGTATTTTTCAGGTCCGAAGGATTGAAAAGTCCACACCATTCTTGTATCATGCTATTTTTTAGTTTTGTCGATTTTCAGGAACAAAACACAGTAAAAACTAGTATTGAATAAATAGTATCATTAATTAATAAAATTAATCATAAATAACAAATATTTAATTAAATTTTTACGTATTATATACTTAATTATAGCTTCAACGGAAAAATCCAAGGGCTTTGGGGGTCAGCCCAGGGCCCTTGTGTGTGCCACTGTATGAGAGAGATCCATTTATTTATTTACACTGTTTACCTGCTACATAATCAAAAACAACCACATTTAAAGAGTGAATTCCAATCTTGCGTCGAAGCCGACACACACAAAGTTTTTAATTTTAGTTTTGTATTTTTTTATTATTATTTTATTTTATTTTATTTGTTATTTGCTCCACAAAAATCGTAATTTTTATTAATAATATCAATCATATAGCATTTTTTTTTTGCTCCTTATTTTTTGCTTAATAAAAAGGCTTTACAAATAAGTCACTTTTGTTTTGTGCTCCTCTCTTCTGACTCTTTCTTAACTTAAACTTGCATTATCCTTAATCTATGGACATGAGTGTAAACCATGCATGTGGTGAAGATAATTACCAAAATTGAGACAACGTCAAACTCACATCATTGTTATCTTATATATCTCCATTACCATTTATAAAAAAAAAGGCTGCTTAGTTATAATCTATAATGAAAATTTTCAGACACGGAAGAACTTAAGACTGTGAGTCTATACACAGTGTCTTAATTATGATATCAAAGTGTGTGAAGTGAAAGTAGAAAGAGAAACTATTTTGCAAATTGTTGACTGGCAATTTTACATACAGGCTATCTCATGTCACCGGTTATTATTTCAAAATTGAATGTGGAAATATAACAATCTAAATAGTATAATCTTACTACGGAATTGATGACCTTCGTAGCTTGCACGCATGCATCACTAAAATCAGATTAGGAATGAGACAAAAATGTCCATAATGAATAGTTATTATTTTGTATCAAATAAATAAAACAGTTTAAATTAGTACAAAGGCATTTAAAAAGCTTAAACTGATCATTTTAAATGAACTTTAATGAATTGTCGTTTGAGAGATTTTGCATTAAAAAACCATGTTGTAAATTAATTATATTTTATATTTTTGTTTAAATATTTGTTTAATCAATAGCAAGTGTGGCATTTTTATAAATATTTTCGTAGAAAATCACTCTGAAAAGAATATATTTGACCCTTAATATTTTTAGTTCAAAAGCGTTAATTGATATATACTGCCAAACGATTTCTTAATTTAGATTGAAAATATTAAATAATAAAATCCCCAACCGATTTTTTTCTTTATGTAGCTTGAAAATATTAAAGGATAAAAGCGCCAAACGATTTTCTATTTTTATTTGAATAATTTTTAACAGAAAGATAATTTTTCCTTCGGAATTAAGATTCGGTAGTTACAAGTGGACGGAAAAACCCATGAGGAAATATACAACGCTTACTGTCTAGAGATAGTACCCTGATTCTTCTTGTGTATATTTACAAAAAGCATGTTGTGAGATGCATGTCTTATCAATGATACTCGCAAGCGTCAAGTTACAATTTTTTTAATCTATTTCCGAATCTGCGTAGAGGCATCACCTATTGACCTGTGAAAACCCTATCTTCCTTCTTCAATTCCGGAGACGGAACCCATGATCTAGCCGCTGCGTAATTTCCCCTTCACTCGAATTTGAAATCACTTCTGTCTCACTTTTTTCAGTTCCGAGGTCGAGGTGCTAAGCTGAATGTTTACATTAACTACAGATTTTGTTAAGAACGTGATATAAGTGTCAGGTTCTAAGATAGAAGCTCTGGATTCGATATTCTGATTATAGTCAACTCGTATACGTGAGTAGATTAATTTTCATGACACTTTACTTTATATACTAGTTAAGTTTTTTAATTGCTGATTACCAATCTTTTCAGAAAATATTTTGTTTCTAATCAGTGCGTTAAGTTAATCAGATATGTATTTTAACTTATCCTCGGGCAAAATTGTGGCTTAACAATATGTAAGATTTTTTAAAGGAAAAAAGAGAACAAACTTAGTGCTAATATTGATGTAAGAACTGAAATTCATAAAAACAAATTGAATTTATTAAAATTTGCAACTGACTTCTTAATTGGCTACAATTCATGTGATATTCGACTTAAAAAGTTGCTTCATTGCTGAAGTTTCTAAGTAGCTTCTTTGTTGTGGAAGTTTTTCATTTGTGCTACAATGTGTACAATTTTTATCTAATTTGAGGAATTTTTCCTGTTAATATATTCTATTTTATTGAGTAGTAAGACATAGAATATTTTTGTGGCCGAGGTAGCCCAGTGGTCATAGCCGCGAACTTGTAAGCCGCCGTTGTCAAATCACGGGTTTGAAATTTAATGTCTCTGAAGACATACGTAGTAGTGATTTTGAACATTAAATCTGTCGTGGTTCAAAACCCTTCCATTGGCATGGCTTGGAAATCTGGAGGGATGTTAGTTCAGATGCTCTCATCGTCACCTGACTGTGTCAGAATTACGTGGTTCGTCACCAATAAATAGCCTTAATGTTGCTTCACATTTCGAAGTAAATTAAAATCAAATCAGGTAGAATATTCCAATTTTATTGAGTGGTAATTTTTCGCGAGGAGCTTGATTTGATATTTTTACTTAGGTATTGTAACTCTATATGTATGCATCATATATTGTTGCTCAATTGGCTGTTTGATTATGTGGCTGAAGGGGTTAGGTCCCCTGTCGGTTAAAAAAGTCCTGCTGTGTGTGTATTCAAAATATCGACTTTTCTAATATGTTCATCTAAGTTTGTTAAATTGCATGATTTAAAAACAGATAACTATGCTGGAACTCTTAGTCATTATTTAGTGATGTTAGTAGTTACTTCGTAGCTAATTAAACTCTTTAGTGGTTTTTATTACTATTTTTTTATAAATAATTTCTTAACCTGAAATAAGTCATTGATTTCTTACAAATCTGTTTGAAAAGATTTTTAAAAGGGGGTTGAAAAAGGCGATGCATAATGTTAATTGAGTATCTAAAACAAATTTCAGCGTAGAATATAGGATTTAATATTTTTCAACATTCTTCATATAAACCGATAGGCTATTTCCTTCTATTTTAAAAATATTTAAAAACAAAACCATTATTAGTATTAAAAATTTTTCTAATTAATAATATAAATATAAAAAGGAGTTGTAACATGTACTAAAATGTTAAATGTGTTTCTATTTTGTATGTAATGAAATTCCTGTATGCAATATGTTTAATGCAGTTCCCTCCTGCAATCGCCATAGGAAGTATTCAAGGTCAAAGTTGCGATTGGAAATCGTGCAGTCTTATGGAGAGCTAGTTTATATTATTGCATTATTATCCACTCATCAGAATTTTAATTTCTTAAATTGTTACTATACTTGGTTCTATTAATACTTTAATTATTATTTTCACTTTATGTAAAATATTTGCATAATAATGAGGTACCCTTTTTAAAAAAAGTTTTTGGGGACAGTAGCAGTAAAAATAATTTATGTTTTGTATTCATATTACATTATTAAGTTCACTCTGAAAGCAAAAAGTCAGTATGACCAGCCATTATTTTACAATTTAGAAAAAATTGGGAATTTTTTTGAAATTTTTTCATATTTTTATAAAATACTCAGTTTTTAAAATTTTTTTAGTCATTTTAAGGGATTTATGTTTCTTGAATTATTGTGAATAAAATTTAGAATGGATTTGAAAATCTGTTCCCTTGTGAAGTTTTGAGAATTATTTTTCTAGAGAAACCTGGAATAAATACGAATTTTTTTAGAATATTAACTTAAGCATTTTTTTAAAAAATAACTAGAGATATTAGACCTAAATCTATACTAACTTTTACAGAACATATGTTTGGGAGCATATATAAAAAATTTCAAGACTATCTTGAATAGAAAAAAACCCTTAGGGATTAGAAAACACTTCTGTCTTTTCAAAATTATAAGTCTGGGAAAAACGCATTCAAAGTTTGTAAAGGCATAAAACAAAAACTTATAATGCCCGTAAAGCTCTAATTTTTAATATGTTATTTCCCAATATATGTTCTACATTAAAACACTATTTTAATTATTTAATATGACTGAATCTTTTTTTAAATTTAAAATATATTTTGAATAATAATGATAACATTTGTAACAGCGACAGGTTATGCAGCTTAATCTTAAACTGATATTTTTAGAAACGTTTTGAAACTTAAAGTATTTATGTACACCAGAATAATGCTAATACAATAATAAGCTTAAAATTGCCAGGTTTGTACATAAAATTTATTTTTTTCAGTTTTAAATTGGAGCAGTTTAACAAGTTTGAGTATTTGTTGCACGACTTTAAAGTATTATAATATAGTACTACAGTATGTTTACTGTAATGGAGTTTGGTACATGATGGAAATATTAAGTTTTATCTGCAATACTTATATTCAGAATACAAGAATACGTACTTATATTTGGAAGTCTAATTGCAGTATCAACTGAGTTCGTTTTAGATTTATCATTTTCAGTAGTATTCCCTCACTTCGAAATATTGTTTCTCATAGCAACTTGAGAACGTTTTCGCCATGGCATTATCTCAACCGAAAAAAAAATTGATGATAAAGCTTCTAAGTTATATAAACTCTTTTTAAAAAACAAAAAATTGGCGTTGAAGTCAATCTCAATTGAGTAACTATGAGAACTCAAAACATAATCACAAGAAGTTATTTTATTAATGAAAATTGAACTTAATAACCATTTCCCACTGAAAGAATTGGTTGTACTCAAAAATATTTTCAATTACTTCAATTTTAGAGTGGAAAAATGCTTCAAAATGAAACCAAAACTTAAGCTCAGAAAACTTCAAATATCTGAAAAACTGATTTGTTATCAAATCTGAAATTTGGTGGCAAGCTTTTTTTTTTTTTTTTTTATTTTTACTCTATTTGTGGAAGCCATTACACAATCTAACTTTTTAAAACTTATTCTAAATCATAATATTAAAGCTAAGTACTACCAAATTGTATTATAACCACAGGTGCACTCATTCGTTTTTTTCTCAACTATAAGAATTTTTTCCATTTATATAAGTTAACCACTATTAATTCGGACCCCGTTAAAAAACGGAGGTTGCTTAATCTGAACAACCATTAAAGACGTTCGTAATAAACGCAAACAAAATCTGGACCATCATGTTTAAGTAATTCCCCACACACACACAAAATACATGCATATCATATAAGTAATATATTGATTTGAATTTTCTCTTATGTGCAATATTTACTACTTCCTTTGTCTTATTTTAACATACATATACTTTTTATTTTATAAAATGTTTAACTCTTCTTCATATATACCTAAGTCTCACACACACACATTTTATGTTACATTGTTTAACCCTGAATTTCATTAATCCAAACTATTTGCAGCATCAATTAGTCAAGTGTAAAGGTGTATTAGTTTTTACCATCAAAAACTGGGAAATCATAATTAACTCAGTGGCGCAACAACCTTTGGCGGGTCAAGGCTTAGTGAACCCTTCTCAGTTTTCGTGACCTTGAGAGCTGAGGTGCATAAGCAGATGTTCCGGTCAGGTGGTCTCATGGAATGAATGAATGATTGAATATTAACGTCGCACTGTTCAGCTACACGAGGGCTTTTGGAGACGGACCACGTAATTTTGAACCATGGTCAAGTGACGTGGACGACACCTGAGCTGGCACCGCCCCTCCTAACTACCACACCACACCAACGGGAGGACGTTTCAGCTCTCGACAGATTTAACGTGCATCGCTGCCCTACACGGCGGGTCTTTAGTGGTACTGGCTCGAACTCGTGACAAGGCAAGCCACGATCCGATACCTATACCACTCGGCTACCGCGGCCACATAGTCTCATGGAAGTTCCAAATAAAAAACAAATTTAGTGTATTTTTTAATAAAACGTTTTTCGGACATATTAATTTCGCTTACTGTTCAATAAAATTGAAAATTATCGAAATCCTAAAAAAATAAATAATTATTTTAAAATTGTTTTCTAAAAGTACTTTTATGCAATATATCAGTGCTCCGCAACCCCCGGTCCGCGGATCAAATGGTACCGGGCCACCCGTTTCATTCCATCTGAATTTAAATTCCTAGTTCTATACACCAAATTAAAAATATCTGTGTTCCGTTAAATTTTTTTTAAAAAGGGGCCCCGAAGGTAGTGACATAATCTTTTAATGATTTAAAAAAGAAAGAAAGAAAAGAAAAACACAGCAAATATTTTCTCTTTCAGTTAGCAGAGCATCTCTACTTTCTCTCGCCGGCTGCCCCTGGGTCAAAGCATTCCCTTCTCTCCACCCCATTCGAGGGAGGGGCAGCAACCGCCTTTCTCGGGAATCCGGCCCTCTTGGAGCTCTCTTGTTTCATCCTCCGGTCGGTGGAATCAGATTCCTCGGGAGTCAAAAAGGGGTTGCGGGGGGCGGCCACGCCTTAACCCTGAAATACACAGCTGCCGAATGCACGTGTGAATGTCGTTTCCACAAAAAAGACCTATCTGTGTGAAGCGGGGTTTTCTGCAGTAACAGCAACCAAAACAAAGCAACGGAATAAACTGGACATAAGTAACACACTTCGGGTGTCATTGTCTCCGATTACCCCAAGATGGAACCGTCTCATTGCAAAGAAACAAGCTCAGGGTTCTCATTGATTTAACGTTCTAGTAAGTTAAAATGTTAAATCCTTTATTTATTTTTTGGTGTAACTGTTTTATTTTGAAGGCATAATTAAATAGAATTAAATTCTTTATTAAATTATTTATATTCTTTTTGTATTAAATACAATTAAATACATTTTGTTATAAATCAAAATAATCTAAAAGATAAACAATCAATGTCCCCTCCCAGCGGGCCGCGGTAAAATTAACAAACGTTGACCGGTCCGCGGCGATAAAAAGGTTGCGGACACTGCAATATATTATAAGTCGTTTGCAATCACATTAATTTAAAAACAATATTTTCCTGAATGTTTTTTTCAACACACTAATTTTATATGATACTTAATAAAATCACGTTATGAAACGAAAACACGAAAATATTTACTAAATTATTTTACTCGAATATTTTTTTATTTTAATATAACTTTTTTTAGAGATAAAAATACAAATAATCATAAGCATATTAAAGTTTTATACAAAAATACATTTATTTTACAAAGCTTTAGTGCTTTTTCTAAATTTTACTTTTGTCTGATAAAATTAAGATTTGACATTAAGTAAGCCCTGTATTTTTTTTTTTACTCAGAAGAATAGAATTTCTCAAATACCTTTTACACAATAAAATATTTTTTAGCGTGCTATTTTTTTCCGATAAAATCACAGCTTATATATCATACATATTGTTCTTCGTTATTATTATGAAAAGACGACGTTTATGAATCCCCTCTGTGAGAAATGTCAACGTAATCATTTCAAATGACTCAAAACACACAGAATAACGTCAATGTCCCTTAAGTTAAACTATTTTCCAAATTCTAAGCCGAAAAGGTCAGTATAGATTATTATAATTCTTGATTCATTATAATCTTTTCCTTTGACTTTATGCAAAATTTTTGTCTACAATTTTGATCATAACATGTGTTGTATTTATTTTTACTGGAGAGTCAAAAAAACAACCATAATACATATTAACATATGTCCAGCGGTTGAAGCAAAAATCTTGTGTATGACAAGTAACTCATGTCCATTCATTATCTAATAGGAGAAAAAATTTCTTTCTATTAAAAAAACCCGGAGTATCGGGATCAGCATCTTTCGTTTTGCATCTGACGCAAAATAAATGTATTGTTTATGAAACTTATAGTTCTCTCTTGTTTGTTGCTTACGATACATTAAATTTATACATATGTCCTATTTCTATAGCTTAAGAGGTCAAAATGTTTTTATATACAAGATGTCAACGTAATCCTTTCATCTGGTATTCATATGCATCTCATTGTTTATGGTCCATTTGCCTATAATCTCAAAGATGAGGATCAAAAGTGCAAACATTTTGGTAAGCAAATACTTGACTCTTGAGCCGGGAAATACCGCATTTCAAGGTCGAAATTTGTTTCCCATGATTCGTTCTAATTTAAATAAAAATAAGTATGCGTGTTAGGGTTTGCGCGTTACGTTTCTCTCTCTCTCTCTTTTATGTATAAAAAAAAAAGAATTCTGATAACATAATCTTATTTTTATCACTCTTCATTTTTACAAAAGTAATACACTCGATTCAAATATTTTGCTGATCTAATACAATAAATTCACCCGTGTGGTGACCGAGTGTGAAAGAATAGTCACATCGTAGCCCATGCGTGTCATAGAAAGCGACTAAAACGGAACCGGTGGTCCAGGTTCGGGGGTTGGGCGTAGGTCTAACAACCCTACCCCATAAAAAAACTCTTGTTACGAAATCTCAAGAACAAAATATATCCGGGTGTCAGAATGGAAGAAGACCGCACCACTAAAAGTCTTTAATGCCCAACCAACAGGCACACAAAGAAAGTCTGGCCAAATCTTAGATGGATTGATGGCCTAGAAAAAGATCTCCTACTTTTGAGAACTGGGAATTGGAGAACACTAGCAGGAAGAAGGCTAGCCAGTAAAAGGTTTCTTGAGAAGGCCAAAACCCACTCTGGGTTGTCGAGCTACTGAGGAAGGAATACAATAAATCACGTAATCTATGTTTATAACCATTTGAGTTGCAGGCATTCATAGATTTGAAAGTTAAAATTTACATTCAAAAATAATTTGAATTTAAGCGTTAAAATATATTAAGAGTACCATCATGGTAATATAGTATTGTTCCTTATATGAATGAGTAGCAAGCTGTTACATCTGTAATGTGAGACTTTACTTCGATTTCGTACTAGATTACTAGTAAGGACTGTCCTAGATTACTAATAAGAACATTTATGATCAGAACTGAGTTAGCTGAAAGAATATTTTTAATAAGGACTAGATTGTTAGAAAAATTCTGACGTTTGAGAGGAATGATTTCCGTTAAATTATAGAGAAATAAGGGGGGGGGGATATAAATTGCATAAATACTTTCTCCAAATAATATTAAAAAATTTTTAAATTTTCAGTTTATATTTAGCTATTTAACAAATAGATATTTCTATACTTTCTTGAAATTCCCGGGAATGGAAAAAACAGGGAAATCAGAAACCCTAGTTATAGTTGTGAAACAACTTCCTTGCTGACTCAAATTACTTTTCATATCAGAAAATATTTGTTCTCGTGGATAAGTAGAGCCAAAAGCAAAAAGCAGAGTATATGCAATTTTCTTCAAACAACTAAATCTCTCCATCAAAGACTTGGTGTGGTGTGGTAGTTAGGAGAGGGGGAGGTGCCAGCTCAGGTGTCGTCCACGTCACTTGACCATGGTTCAAAATTACGTGGTCCGTCGCCAAAAACCCTCGTGTAGCTGAACAGTGTGACGTTAATATTCACTCACTCCATCCATGACATCCAGTTTAATATAAAATACTTGCCGATTTATAGTTAAAAGTTATCTTTCGGATTTTTACGTAATTCTGTAAATGTTTATTTCTTTAATTCTGAAGATGTTAGTCCAATTCTCTATTTCAAAATTATCAATCATCCACTTTAAAATTGACCAATTTGAAGAGCAGTGTAGAGTGCCTCTACACACAAATTTTACCTCATGCCAAATGTGGCATGCATACCATAGGTTGCCGACGTCTGATCTGCAGCAACATCTAATTCAAGCAAGAAAAAAATAATAATCCTTCAAAATAAAAGAATATTTTTAATCAGGATTAGCTGACGCTTGTGAGAAATATCCAAGAAACAGAAAAAATTATATAATTAATCAAATGACACGATTATAAGACTATAAACAAAATTAATAATCAGTTTAAAATAAAGCAAATGATAAATTTATTAAATTCAAGTATATACAATAAATTAATAAACGGTGAAATACTAAAAAGTTTAATATGTTATCCTATTATAAAAAATTAGACAAACTTTTTTGACGAACTATCATGCATTGAACCATCTCATTAAAATATTTATATATTCTCATCATTAAATATTTGCTAAAATCCAACATCTTACATTTATCAAAGTCAAATATAAAAATAGTGTATAATTATAAATCTCTAATTTTGAAATTACTTTAATTCACAAGTAGAGAAAAAGGACATGGAACATTTTCAACTTTTCTTCAAATAAAATACAGTTGGACACGAACCCCTCTTTTACTAACTTTTTCCTAAAACCAAGCGTACAGTATATTGAAAGAGGAATCTCTAACTAATTTTCCGCATAACGAACTTTTTTGGGGATACAGCTACTTCGTTAAATAAAGGTCCGACTGTAT
Source organism: Trichonephila inaurata madagascariensis (assembly GCA_019973955.1). Classification (NCBI taxonomy): domain Eukaryota; kingdom Metazoa; phylum Arthropoda; class Arachnida; order Araneae; family Nephilidae; genus Trichonephila; species Trichonephila inaurata. The sequence goes on along the minus strand of BMAV01016089.1, from coordinate 38,686 downwards.
CGCGAAAGCTTTTTTAAAAACAAAATTAATAAAAAGAGTTTGAAAATCTCCAGACCACAAATGACGGCCCGTCAATTATTCGTGTCTTGCATACTTGGTTGAATATATAAATCAAGTTATACATAAATTAATAGGTAAGATATACCATGAAAAATTCGTCGTATAACGCGCACTTTTAACACAAAAGATGAGACCGAAATTAACGGGTGCGCTTTATACGTCGAGTATAAGAATGACAGCTTTAAAAATAAGAAATAAAAAATATACGAGCATAGAAAAGAAACAAGACTTTTAAATGTATTGAAACACGGATTCTTCAAAAGAAATTACGTCCCTTATAAACTTATAAAGGGTTGTATAGTTCTAAAAATATACCATTTTTTTTTTCTAAAGCTTGGAATAATACCTCAAATGAATGACTTCAAAATCTAATAGCATTGCACACGTACATTTCAGGTATCTTCGTGAAAATGGGGCTACGCGTGTTATTAAGGTATCCGACTACGTTCGGAACCATGATTTTAAAAAAGCGCATAAATGGATAATTTTCATGATATTTAGTGTAATTAAAATTAGAATACATGCATAAAATTGTTTTAAGGACATTTTGACAAAAAAAATTATTTAAATACAGTATTTCGGCAAAAAATTAACTTAGAATAATCCTTTTTCAAAATGTTCTCCTTTTGTGAAAAAATGCTTCTATTATAATAATATTTTGCCTGTATATAGCCCAGACCTTTGTTTAGAGGCTCAACTAGAATTTATGAAATATATAACTTAGAAGTGAGTTTATCCATGTTTTACGACAACAGAGGGGAGAAATTTTAAGAAAAAAACGCCGATAATTATTTCAAATGGCTATAACTCGAAAATAATGTGAATTTTCAAAACTCATAGTTGAGCTTCTGTATAGAGGTCTGAGCTATATACAGGCAAAATATTATAATAGAAGCATTTTTCAAAAGGAAAATTTTGAAAAAGGTTATTCTAAGTTAATTTTTTGCCGAAATATTGTATTTAAATAATTTTTTTTGCCAAAATGTCCTTAAAACAGTTTTATACATACATTCTAATTTAAGTGCCACTTAATATCATGAGAATTATTCATATATGCGACTTTTTAAAATCACAGTTCCGAACGTAGTAGGATACCTTAAGGCGAATGTACATAAAAACTAATAATTGCAACTTGAAAGTATAGGACCACTTTTTACGCCTGATTTTACGGTACCTATTTTTTATGTGATTTTTTCGTTAATTAAATAATAAAATAAACTTTTCATTACAATAATATATTTCTGAAAACTAAGACCATTGCTAATGAAAGCGGACATGAACGATGACACAAACAAATATACATACAAAAACAGCAATACACTCAAGGTTCTTACGCATATTTTTAATAATCATCAGTTATCCTAAGTTATAGTGAGTGGATGAGTGAGTGTTTATTAATGTCGCTCTCTAAAGATATTGGCGACAAACCTCGTAATTTTGAACCTGAGCTGGCACCCTCCTCTCCTAATTTCCACGCCAAGCTAACGTGAGGACTTAGAGATACGAAAGATTTTAACGTGCATCAGCCCCTTCTGCATGACGGGTCCTCAGTAGTACGAGGACTCAAACTCATGACACACTGACTACGAGCTCGTGACCATGACCACTACGCTACCACGGCTTTTATTCGGAAGTTATGTTATGTTTTAATACTTAAATACATTCTATACACTCATTGCTCGTATTATTACGTGGTTGATTGCTTTTTAAAAGTAGGATAGTGAATAAAACAAGTAAGTTCTCTATCACAGTAAATAATAATTTTTTAAGGAACTCTGTTTTAATTTCGGTAGGTTTTCTTTAAAGAGGATATAATGCATAAATCCACAAAATTACAAATTCAAAATTCCCCCCATATATAAAAGTAACAATCCAAATTCTTAACCCCTTCCATGTTCATTTTATTTCTGGATTAAGGATAAAAAAAGTGTCAATTTTGAATGCTTATTTTCAAATATGCATATTATTTTAAACATAATAGCATGATTCGGATACAAATTTCCAAAAAATTAATGTAAAAAAAATCTATTTAAATAAATGAGTAATTACCTGTAAAGTTGACTTTTTGTATGGCAAATATCATTAGACTTCGGAGTCAATTCTCATTAACTAGAAATATGAAGCTTAAAATACAAAGCCTTATATCTTGAATTTCAAAATTTTTTACATCTTTTGGATTTACATAAAGGATTTTGAAATTATTAATCAAAATTTGATCGAGTATGATAATTCGAAAAGACTGTACTGTACATAATCCAACATCGCAATCTGGACAGTAGAGTCTTGTTTCTCTTCTTACCTTTTTCCCCTTACTGTCTTTCTTTGAGCAGCAAGTACAGTTGAACCTGTTTTTGTGCGGTAGATAGGAACCGCATAAAAATAACCGCACAAAAAATATTCGAAAATTTCATGAATTCTTACATATAACAAGCAAATTCGTCGAAATAATGCAGAAATTATTTTTTTTTTATGCGGTCGTACAAAAATCAAATCGCATAAAAAAGGACCGCACAAAAACAGGTTCTACTGCAATACACTATCATATTGGATTAGTTTTCTTCTCTGTTGGGGGAATGTAGTCAACAAAGTTTCTTTCAGACAAGCGTGATGAAGGGTGTTCAGCAGAAGGACATCCTCTTTTTGTAGAAAATTCCACTGAGTGGTACTTTTCAATTATTTGAAATCATAAAAAGCACACATGTGAAATAATTCGGTAAAGACCGATTGTACAGAGTAAATTTTCACAGTGCCCGAGCTACACTCGGGATGAACCAAGATAGTACGTTACTGTGTCACCACTTCGATTGCTGCTGGTGACAGAGGTGACCATGGAACTTGGTGTGGTTGTGAAGAGGGCGATTTGAACTGGACATCTCCGGATCCAAAGGGCAAGCGTTAGGTGACTGCGCTGCAGAATAATCGAGACCTTATAAAATGAGAATAAATATAGATTATTGTATAACAGAATAAAGATAACAAAACAAGAATTTTCATTGTAGACCTCGGATAAAAGCACCACAAATCGAGACATAATCTTCAGAACAAGTTTTTATGTTTCAACCTTTAATATCAAAGTAGATAATTTTAATTATTCCTAAAAAGCTATTAATACATCTAAATTCCCTTCACTTATGAATCGAATGTTTCATTGATTTATATTTATTTTGTGATATTTTTCCGTTATCTGCATGGAACTATTTTTCTATGGAAACTTGTTAGGTTTCCAGATATCCTAAAAGAAAACTGAAATGCTTTTACATTTTTTTCTTATGCAATTGCAACTGCTTTATTTTTTTATGGGATACAGGTTGTGAAGAGGGAGGATACCACACACATAAAAATTTCCAGTTAATATTAAAATTTATTCAACATTATCTTTTTTGGCACATCTTACAGACATTGTTACTTCTCTAACTTCAATGCTGATTTATAATAAATGCTGATTTTGATAAATGCAAAGTTTTTTACATCAAATCAGCTAAATATTAATATTCCTTGCGCTTGAATTGATTATATTTATTTTTTCTTTAAATATGTTTTCATGTTTGACAGTTAAAAATTTTAATTTTTTTGGTTCTTTTCAATGATAAAATGACCAAAATGCCCACAAATTTTGTGCAAGAATATGACAGCATTTAATTCCATTAACCTTAAAATAATGTTCTTGTTGTTTGTCCAGTCGCGGTGCAGGGAAAGGTCGACACAGCCTTTCATCCCTTCAGTGGGTCCATAAATGAGTACCAAGTTTCCTTGGGAAGTAAACACTGGGGGTTTCTCATCATACTAATTATAACTGGAAAATTTGCTCATGCATCTCAGTGCCCAAGGTCACGAAAACTGATATGGGCACAGTAGGCTTTGGCCTTCATGAGCTGTTGCACTACTGATTTTTTGAGATAGTTGTTTGAATTTCCTTACAAGAATAGTGTAGAAATATTCATTGTATTATGTAAGAAAAAAGATAGTACTGATTTTTTTTTCTTAGAGAATAAATCTTTTAAAAACTATAACTTATCAGAACTCCAAATTATAAGGAAAAAATAGAGTTAAATTGTTAACAAAAAATAGACAAAATTTTGAAAAAAATTTAATGGTGCAGATGTAGAATACTTCAAAATAAATCCGTGTCCCTTAATAATAATGTGGAACGAACTATAAAAATAGGGAGAGAGAGAATAAAAGCATTATCTTTCTTATAAGGTATATAACCATCTTCCTTTTTGAATAGTTTGGTTTGTTTTTATTTGCAATTTTTTCAGCAACAATCAATCAATTAAGAGTATAAGAGATAGTTCTAAGGTGGTATTTTACTTCCCAAACTTTTTGATCAAATAGTATAAGCTTTAAGTTCAACTGGATTTAATTCACAACACACTTTCTTATTTCGTATTGTGAAATTAGTTAATCAATCATGAAAACTGTATAAAAAGTGACAAATTCTAAGGATTTGTTACTAGATATAACATTTTTTTTCGTTCGTTTCAGAAAAATATACATTCGGGAAGCTGTCAATATTTATTTTTAAAAATATTATAGGATTAGGTGCAGTAAAAGAGTATTAACATAAAATAATATGTTATACCTTTCTTTTACGACACTTCGACTGATATCTTGCAGTAACTGAGGCACTATTGCCCAGGAGTCAGATGTGACCTTCCTAAATGTACAACGTGGGCTGCCTCAAATTTAGAACAATAATGTAAAAAATTCCTATTTCATTTTTTAAAAAAATTCTGTTAGGAGTAAGTTCTAATTTTTTGTATTTGTGAAGATTTCTGTAGAAAAATTATTATTTCTTTCATCAAGCAAAACATATAATTGTGACAACTTGAAGTAGAAACTGATTAATTTTTTTCCCGCTCGTAAGAAATGGATTTCACCAAATAAATATACATCAAATCATCAAAATACACTCATGGACAAAAAAATTAGCGCACCAAAAGGAATCGCAAAAATGAAACGAAATTTTACATACATAATAACTACTTTGATATAAGTAAATGATTAAAAAATCAAAGAAAAAGGATCATTTATTTCAGAGAAAAAGGCAAGAGAACGGAGGATTTAATACCCCGTTGAACCCCCTCTAGCGCGAATGCACGTTACGATACGATCGGACATTGAGGTATACAAGTTCTGTATGATGTCGTGAGACAATTTCTTTCCATATTTGCTGTAACCTTGCGTCTAGTTCATTCAAACTCGTGAGATGCCCAACTCGCCATCCCAAATTATCCCAGATATGCTCGATTGGAGAGAAATCTGGGGATCGGGCAGGCTAAGGAAGGGTAATAACAGTGCGGAGACAGTCTTGTAACACCCTTGTCGTGTGAAGCGAGCATTGTCTTGTTGAAAAATGGCTCCTGAAAGCCTTTGCATGAATGGCGACACATGTGTTTGCAGAATATCATGGACATACCGCTGGGGCGTCATGGTGCCACGGATCCTATTCTAGAGTGACCGTGTATTGTAGGCAATGGCACCCCATACTATCACACCTGCTGTGGGAGTGGGGTGTTGATGTAAAGCAAAGGCAGGATTGAGGCGTTCACCACGGGGTCTCCCCACACGAACACAATTGTCATCACTGCTGAGATTGAATCTGAATTCGTCGCTAAAGAGACCTGGTTCCATTCCACGGCAGTCCAGTTTCCTCGTGCTCGACATCACTACAAACGGAGGCGTCGATGGGTGGGCGTTAAGGGCAGCACACGGAATGGGCGCCGCGATCCCAAATGTCCTTCAGCCAGGCGCCTTCGTATCCCTCGAGAAGACACAAGGGCCCCTAGTGAAGGTGCTACCTGTGCTTTGATGGTGGCCGATGAAGCAGTTGGCTGTACGCATGCATTTCTTACGATGTGGCGGTCTTCTAGATGACCGGTCTGTCGAGGGCGTCCTGAGCCTGGTCTTCGTGTAAATGACATCTCTCGGATCCACTGGTCCTAAAATCTCCTCACAACACTATCAGAGCGGCCTAATTGGCGAGCTACTCGCCTAGCTGACCACCCAGTTTCCATCAAGCCGATGACTCTCCCCCTCTCAAACTGCGACAGCTGCTCATATTGCCTGCAAAAACGGCGTAATGGCATGTCTACCTCATCTCTTCATTTGTAAACGATTCAGCACACTCAGACAAGCTTTGGTTGCCTGTTTTATCCTCCACGGAGAACAACGTTAAACGCCCTCTACCGCGGCTATACGTAATGCGCAATCACGCTGCATTTCTAATCATTTGCATATCTCTCCGACATGTACCTTCATGCGAAATTTCGTTACGATACCGCAATTATTTCTTGGTGAGCTAATTTTTGTGTCTATGATTGTATGTAATTTTTTATATTAGCTAAAAAATTATTTGTTTTTTTAGATTACTTTAACTAAAAAATTGAAAAATAAGAAATATACAGAATCACATCGTCTGCGACTTCAGATAATACCTAGGAAAGGGTATTTTAAGCACATCTTTCCTGTCCAATGGGGAAGTTCAAATACTAGTTAAGAAAAATATAATTATTTCATTCGGCACTGAAACAACAATAATTTTCGTACCGATTTATTTATATTCAATCGTTTTTATTTCGAATCTTATTTTATTTTGTTCTGGTAGTTATTTAATATGTTATGGATTTGGTTTGTTAGTAAAATGGTTTATGAAAAATTTCCAAAGTCTGTGTGTGTTTAAAATTGAACAACCCAAACCTTGTAATAAGGAAATAACATCTTTATTTATCCCATTAATATAAAATATTTTTTGAAATATACTGCTTTGTAAGTTTTTATTGTGTGTTGTTATAAATTATATTGGCCCGCTAAATGCACCACTTCCAAAAACTCTGGCAGTTTTTTTTAAGAAAACTGCCTTAAATTTTCTAAAAGTGTGAAGCTTTTCTAAATTCGTTCATTTAAAAAACTCCATTCGTGAATATTTAAAAAACATTTTTCGTTTTAATTTTTAATATCCAAAGAATGTATATAAAAAAAGGTTCATCGTACTTGCAACGCGGTAATACAAAAATATATTTCCCAAAATTTCTATTTCCTTTAGTAAGAGCGTAGATAAAATCATATTACATCATCCCGGAAACGTGCATCGGAAACAAGGAACACTGTTGACTTAAAATAAAGCGTGGTCTCTTTGTGAAAAATTGTATCACAATAAAAAAAAAACATGGGAAATAAAATTTTTCTACTACAACGCGTTAAGAAATTATAAAACCGATAATGAGCTATAGCGTTTATAAAAATAAAATATGCAATTTTTTAGTTTGTATATTTAAAATTTATCATGAAATATTTACTGTATTAATTGTCACTTTACACATAACTTAATTTTTTTTAAATCTTCCCATTTTTCTAAGAACTAAATAACTCTTAAAAAAATTATTGTCAAATATATTTTTTTAGTATTTCATGAAATACCCTCAGAAGCAAATACAAAGCTCTGACAGTGTTATCCACGATTCTTTTTGAAGATTTTGCTGGGTAAAGATTCTCACTGTGATGTGAGAAATATTTTATTTTATAAGGTGATGGAAAATCTGAGAAATAGAGCTCTGAAGAGAGCGTTCTTAAATTAATTTTCACAATGTTATGATCAGAAAAGATGACTCAAACAAAATAAGATGGCCTGAAAGAAAAAGGATTTTAACATGGGACGATGGACAAAATTTTCATTTATCTTCTAAAAAAATGTCTTTCTCAACTCTTGAAATTTCTAAACGTTTCAGCAAAAGAACTTCGCATTTTACAGTTCAAAATCCTGAAAATGATTTTTTTAAAAAAAAAAACAACTGAAGTTACTTAAGCATTATCGATATAAGAGTGACTGAAAAAAACGACAAAGGGTTTTTATATTTTGTAACGAAAAAATAAATTTAACCTTGACATGATTACAAGCATTTTTGTAACGACTTACGGAAGGAAAGGAAAAAATGCTGAACGGGCGAAGGGTTTGTAATAATTCCTCGTGATGATTTGTGTGATTTGCAATATATTTCGAGAAGTGTATGGACTATGTTAGTGCTTCTCAAACTTTCAGTATTTGCGACCCAATATTCAATCATAATTTTCATCTCCCCCTTCTATACAATAACAATGTATTGAACTCAATAATACTATACTTTGACGCTGAAGCTACAACACGATTTTAAACTCTTAAATGCCACCGGCGTATATAAACGTCTCGCTCAGTCAAAGCATTGATTGTCCCGGACGTATATATACGTCTTTCCGAAGTACGATCCTTCCTGTGCACTGCTCTTCATAAAATTATTCTGAAGGCTTTGGAATGCAATAAAAAGACCTTGACAGTATTTTTGAAGGATTTACTTATTTCAGAGGATTTGCTTATTTATTCCTTTCCTCTCCCCCCCCTCCAAATACATTACATCGCGCCCTAAATGGAAAACGGTGGCATTCGGGAGTGAATCGTGTAGATTTTTTTTTAATCGGAAGCTTAGGGATTTTACTTATAATTATAAACCGTACATATTATCAAGACAAGTGTTAACTTTTGTATTTATTTTATATATAACAAGCCCATGGGGTCACTGGTAACTATTAAATTTGTCCTTAACTTAGCCCAATAGCTGAGTGGTAGTGTATCGCGCTTCCACGCCACAGGTACGGCTTCAAATCCCGGGGTGGGTAAGATCGACTCAACCTTTCATCCCTTCAGTGGGTCGATAAATGAGTATCAAATTTGATTGGGAATTGAACAATGGGGGTTTCGCGTCAGATTGACTACTTAACCGAAACATCTGCACATGCTCCCCAGCGTCTAAGTTTACGTAAACTGAGACAGGCACAGTAGTCCTTGGCCCTTTAATTACAAAATACATTGTGCAGTACTGATACATTTATAAGTGTACTATATCAGAGTAAATGTGTGTATTTTATTTTGTATTATGTGTCAGAATGTGCTTTGTTTGTATACTTTCAATACATTAATAATTTACTATCGACTTTTCAATATGCTCGCGTCCCCCTCGTAAAGTTATCACGTCCTCTAAAGGGGCGCGCCCCGCAGTTTGAGAAGCGCTGGACTATGTACAATATCAAGTTATGTTGTATCTTCACCTGATACTGGTTGGACCTTGATTAAGTGGTGTTAATTGGACACTTCCGTCGGGCAATACTTCTTGCCATATATCTAAATCTACCCAAGAAAGGTTTAAAGAAGTAAAAGTTAATGTATTTTGCTAAATCAAAGTCAAGACTAGTGTTCGAAGGAAAACTTTTGGGGTATATTATGTTACCAAGCTTATGCTAATAATAAGCAGTTTTTAACTGGTAATGAACAAAAAGTAGCTAATATAAGGGAATGGGCTCAATTCATGTGACGTCATAGTCACATGATAGTGAAAGCCACGTGATTCTAGCCAATCAATTCAAAAACTCATGCGACGTCATAGTCACACGATGAAAACTATCTAGTGTATCCAGCTAATCCGTTCACGCGCTCCGGTGTTGCCAACTTTCGCTCTTTGCAGAAACTTTCTCTTAAAAAGTACATATGTATACAAAATGCATTTTATTTAAAAGTATAAACATAAAATATAATTTTTTTTAATTTAAAAAAAATCCTTTGAAGAAATTTTTTTCCCTAACATTTAAACATGTTTACCCAAATATAAAATTTGAAATTTTATCTGAGTTTTACAAATAGAACAACAAGTACAATTAGTTTAATGTTTGTTTTGAATTCAATGGAAAACACGTGTTTGTTTTTATCATGTGACTTCATGAATTGAGCCCATTGTTCAATATATCTGTATAAAACTGAAACTAGTTACCGTAAAATCCGGCATGTAACGCGAACTTTTAAGGTATCCGACTACATTCGGAACCGTGATTTTAAAAAAGTGCATAAATGGATAATTTTCATGATATTTAGTGTCACTTAGACTATAATACATGTATAAAACTGTTTTAAGGACATTTTAACAAAAAAATTATTTAAATACACTATTTTAGCAAAAAATTAACTTAGAATAATTTTTATTCAAAATGCTCCCCTTTTTTATAAAAAATGCTTCTAAAATAATAATATATTTCACTTATATAAAGACTTCTCCAGAGAGTCTAAACTAGGATTTTTGAAAACTTCTCATTATTTTAAGAGTTACCACCGATTTAAATAATTATCGGCGTTTTTTTCTTAAAATTGATCCCCTCTGTTGTCGCAAAATGTGGATAAACCCACTTCTAAGCTATATATTTCAAAAATTCTAGTTGAGCCTCTGTAGAGAGGTCTGAGCTATATACAGGCAAAATATTATTATAATAGAAGCATTTTTCACAAAAGAAGAATATTTTGAAAATGGGTCATTCTATGCTCCTTTTTTGTCAAAATATTTTACTTAAATAATTGTTTATTGCAATACTATCCTTAAAACAATTTTATATACATTTTCTAATCTAAGTGACACTAAATATCATATATATTATCCATTTATACGCTTTTGCAAAATCACTCTGTTCTGAACGTAGTCGGATATCTTAATACAAAAAATAAGATCGAAATTTAATGGTGTGCATTATACGCCGGGTATGAAAATGATTGCTTCAAAAATAAAAATAAAAAAAGTTGAGCATAAAAAAAACTAGACTTCTATATAGATCGAAACACTATTTATTTTAAAAAAACAACATGCCTAATGAATTTAAAGGGTTGTAATTGTAGAAATATACTATTTTAAAAATCTTGGTATTATACCTCCAAAATAAATGATTTCAAAACATAATAGAATTGCACACGTACATTTCAGGTTCCTTCGTAAAAAAAAAGGGGAGGGATGCGCGTTATTCGGCGAATATACCTAAAAATCAAAAAATGCAGCTTGAAAGTATAGGTCGCGTTATACGCCGGATTTTGCGGTACCTGTTTATTTTAATGAAAAACAGAATTTCTGAGATTCCGAGAAAAAGAGAGATGACTAATATATTAAATCTCTTTATTCATATTTTTTGTTTTCAGACATATGGTCCTATAATTTGTAAATAGTGATCTTTTAATTTCTAATATTTGTGTTGACTTTTCTTTAAAAGTATTAATCAAATTACTGAGAAACCTATTTATAATAAATATGTTACAATATTTTGTTTCTTGCATTTAAATTATAATTAGAACCCTTACTTATTTCATAATTTCTAAAATTAAAAAGAGGACTTAATGAGCTTAATCTATAGTAACTACCGTAGGACTGGAATTTCTATACTTATTTCTGCTTAAGGTATCCGACTACGTTCGGAACCGTGATTTTAAAAAGCGTATAAATGGATACTATTTATGATATTTAGTGTTACTTAGATTAGAAAATGTACATAAAATTGTTTTAAGAATAGTATTACAATGAAAAATTATTTAAGTACAATATTTTGACAAAAAATGAACATATGACAAAAATGACCCATTTTCAAAATATTCTCCTTTTGTGAAAAATTCTTCTATTATAATAATATTTTGCCTGTATATAGCTCAGACCTCTGTACAGAGGCCCAATTAGAATTTTTGAAATATTTTGCTTAGAAGTGGGTTTATCCATGTTTTACGACAACAGAGGGGAGAAATTTTAAGAAAAAAACGCCGATAATTATATTTCAATGGGTTGTAACTCTCAAAATATTGAGAATTTTTCATAAATCATAGTTGAGCCTCTGTACAGAGATCTGAGCTATATACAGGCAAACTATTATTATAATAGAAGCATTTTTTCACAAAAGGAGAACATTTTGAAAAAAGGTTATTCTAAGTTAATTTTTTGCCAAAATATTGTATTTAAATAATTTTTTTTGTCAAAATGTGTCCTTAAAACAATTTTATACATGTATTCTAATCTAAGTGACACTAAATATCAAGAAATTTATCCATTTATGCGCTTTTTTTAAAATCACGGTTCCGAACATAGTCGGATACCTTAAGCCCGTTTGTGGAACAATATTAATTATTTACAACAGGGGTGGGGCGATGGACATCGTAATTTAGAATCTTGGTCAAGTAACGAGTTTGACATCAGATTTGGCTGCTCCCTTTACTAACTTCCATACCACGCTAATGAGAGGAACTTGAGCCTCAACGGATTTAATGTGCATCAGTATGTGCAGCCATACATAGTAATGTCAATCGGATCATTTTTTGGATGATGAAAATTCTTCTCTTCTCGTTTTGCAATAAGAGTTTTTACACTTTCACTATTCTCTAAATAATATTTCCAAATTTTGGTTTTGATATATTCAGACTGTGGCAACTTATTTTATGTTTTTCTTTTTCATTTTCTAATAAAAGTTTTTTAAATTTTGTTTTAAAAAACATGTTCAGTGTTGGCCCAATATCTTGACCCTTTTTTTCTTTTTTTTTAAAAAAAAAAAAGATTGTACAACCCATAATATTTAAAAAAAGAAATCTTATAAGAATATCTTTTTTGAAACTGGAAATCAAATTGAGATGATCTACATATTTATACATAGAAAAATTTGATTTTTTCCTTGGCCCTTGCGCCATTAAACCTCAAAATCACTCAATCACTGTAGATTATTCGGATAGTATAAATATATACATATGTATATATTTTATTTCATTAAAATCGGTTCTATGATTCTCCCTTTTTTGAATTTTTTTTTCAACATCCTCTTGTTTTAAAGTGTATACCCATTTGGTTTTTATTAATTTTGATTTCGTAGGCTTGTGTACTATTCCTCAAATTTTATGTTTATTTACGGAAACCAATTCATACTCCACAGTGCTACACTCATGTCCGAAATTAAAGTCACAAACATAAAATCTGTGAAAACTGATGAACTATTTTCTGGATTGCCCCGAAATTTGGCACAGAGATATATTATAATGTGACAAAGAATATAGCAACATAACAATATGGAAAAGGTTTTGATTTTGATTTAAGATAAAGGACATATCAAAACGTGTGAAATCATGAATCAGAGGTTAAGTATTTAAATCAGGAAAAGTCTGTCTAATATGGAATATGACCACCGTTCACCGGTATACAAGTCTAACAACAAGCTATCATATTGTTTATGAGAGTGTCAATAAATATTTGAGGTAACAAAGCCCATTCTTCTGAAAGCTCTATTTTTAACATTTGGGGAAGGGGGTTCTTGGGAGGGTGATGAGCGATGAGAAATAGCTCTTCCTAGACCATCACAAACATGTTCACTAAGATTGAGATGAATGAGGGCCAATCCATACGGCAAATATCCTCTTCATGAAATTTATCAACAATGTAAACTCTGTGTGGCCAAGCATTATCGTCTGTGCGTGGTGTTTTCTTCTCTCTTTTTTGTATTTGCATTGTAATTGCAAAATACTTTTACTGTATTCTTCCCCTAATGCTGAAGAGTTTTGGGAAGGGTCCCTTATTCGGGACCATTTTGTATTTGCATTCCGTTTAGTATAAAAATAAAGTAACTTCTCGGAGGGTAGGTACGCAGCTCGAAATCCCTTGGGTGAGCTCGATTCTCTGAGTTAGAAAGTATAAAACTCCTGAACAACCTCATACACACTTCAAGGCTGGGAGCTGACAGTACCCGAATCGAAAATTTACAGGGGTGTACAACTCCCCAACATTATGCCGGCCCACACAAGGATTCCTTTGCCACCAAATCTGTCGAATTTATTACTTAAGAGGAATGAAAGCTAGCTCCACTTTCTCTCCAGATGAAGACTTGACGAGAATAACTTTTTTTTTTTGTGAATCTCAACTTATCACTGAAAAAAATACGCCCCCATTCTTATGGTATTCACGACTGATCTTTTAGGCACCTCACTATCCGATTTTTCCTGTTGAATGTAGTCAAAAAAACACGCAAAACTTGACGCCGGGTGTAAAGTCTTGTCTGTTCAAGATGTTTGTAGACTGTTTGCCTGGAAATTTTCTTCCAGACCCAGTATCAAGGTCACAAGCAAGTTGAGAAGCCGTTATCCGCCTATGTCGTTGTGCGATTAATTCCAAGTAGCGGTCCAATGCAGAAATCATTGCTCTGAAGTGACCCTCCTGGATACAGTACCACTTGTTTGGAATTAATTCTACAACAGGGACACCACTTCCACAGTGCCACTTGTAACTATCGAATTACCTCCGCTTGAGACTGGCAAGTTTCAAGCCTGCCGACTGTTCTCCAACTCAGCAAATTATCTAAACTATTATTCGAAGTCATTCACACTGCAAACAGTTTAACTTGTTTGTTTTAATACAATATTCACACAAAACTGCAGACAAAAATTCCATGTTCCTCTAAGCGGTCTTAATGCATTAGTGTTCTTCAAAAACTAACACTAAACAACTTCATTTTCTAAGCCGACAGTTGATATTGTTCTTCAAAATATACCCGTTCTTCAAAATATATAAAATACACAAATTTCTGTCAGTTTTACTGGAGTAGAATTATGTCAAAACCATGTTTGTGACCTTAATTTTGGGCATGAGTGTAATTCCCAACTCTGTCAATTTTTGCTTCAAAATAAGAGCTCAGCACGTTGTCCTTTAAATGAGCTTACATCTGTTAAAATTTAAGATAGACTGTCCGAACGTTTACCTGGGATTTGATTTTGTACATCATTATTCAACCCGAATACTGGATGTCAGTTTCCGTCTACCTGATACAATTGTATGATCTGAAATGGAGCTGAGTAATCATTCTCGATTGCTGTGGGCTCATCATTGATTTCTAAATTAGATGTTACTTTCCTTTTTTTTCAGATTAATCACACTTCTGCAGAAATTTTCAGAAAATGATTCAATATTTCCCATTTCACCTTCCGCTTTTACTTAAATATATATAACTGCAACCTTTTAAAGATCCATTGGATTTAATTGATTTTTTTAAATAACCTTTTGATTTTTAATATCATATAAATGGGACATTACCTCTTTTCTCTAGCATATCTTAACATTATTATAAGTCTTCCTGGAACTTCCAATTTACTTCTCATTATTTTAGGAAAGTGAAAACATATCTTCACAGTAAAAGTTTTAAGATAAGTTATATATAGCTCGGGGATTTATTACTTGTCCAGATTACTGATGGAATTTTTTCTTTCCCTTTATGTGCTGCTACATTAGGAACGTAGAGTTCACTCTCGTACAATAATGATCTAGGCCATTCTAAAATAGTACGGTTCGCTTTCTGCTATACCGTAACTTTCACGATGTTATGGAATGTTTTTTTAAAGAAATATTCCTAAAATAACAAAATAAGTATTGAACTGCTCCTCTACAAATTCTAACCCATTGTCAGTCCTTAATTTTTTTTATCCTTTTATCAGTTACATTTTCAAATTTAGCTTTAAATTTAGAAAATATATCAAACGTTTGTAGTTGATTTTTAAGAAATATGTAAAATGGTAAAAAAAACTTTGTCAAACTTCCCTTTAGGCTTCAAACAGTATGGTAAATAAGCTTCCTAGGGGCGACATCTAATCCAAGAGAGTGACATTTCGTTGAAATTCAACTTGCTCTAGAGATATAGTAACACTTTTGCTATTTTTATTTCTTGATTTTCAAGTTCGCTGCTCACGTCAATTCTGTAATCTTCTTGCCCAAGAAATGCTACTTTGATTTTTTTTTCAAAACTACTTCAACATCTTTCTCTTCTACGAACTACAGTGCTCCACGGTATAACTTGGTGTACTCCACGGGTTAAAATTCCATGACTAGAATTGTGTGCATTATTTCTACTGAGATCTGGTTTCCCTTTTAATGCCACAGTATTCACCCTTCTAAGGTTCGTATCAGCTTTTATTTTTAGCTCTCAATTAAAAGAGTTCATCCCATTAAATTTGGAGGCATGTGTCTTTTTAATAGTAACTTTTCTTGAGAATTTAAATTCACACAATAATTTATTCAACCACGCTCTGCTACCATTTTGTTGTTACTTGTGGAATGAATTCTTCAGCATGGATATTTAGATATCACAGTTTACTACAAGCTGAAATATAAATATGTCGAAATGTATTATTCACAAGAAATACAAAGCGTAAGAGAGTAAAGTATCCGATCATCACACATAACTAACGAATTAATTGTGGTCTCGCAGAAAAAAGGTGAATCACTCACAGTAGAAATGGCAAAGCGCATAATCACACAGCCATTTTTCAGCCTAAGAAAATAGTTCTCTCTTTCCACATCTTTCTGCCACATCATTTAGCACTAAAGATAAAATATTTGCGGACTATATTCTTATTACTTATTTCCGTTTCTTTTTTTTTTCTTTTATTGTGCCGTGTAATAATATATTACTGTGTTTCCTCACATCTTTTATGCTATTCAGTAAATATGATTTTGTGCAATAAATGATCTTTGAAAAATGAAAATAAAGTCCCAATAAAACTACACATTGATTCAAATTGAATTGACGTATTGATTCAAAAAACTACAAACTGCCATGCATTTTTCTTATGATTTTTATTTATTTTACGACCAAGCAAACTAAAATATAAACAATTTTATACTAATATTTATACTTATGATCCTGTAAGAGCTAAAAAAGATTTCATGTTTTATTTTAATTATGGGATGCTAACATGAGAGTAACTTTGTATGTTTTGAAGGTTTGTTTTGTTAATTGTATGATCCAATGCTTCAAAATAACGTGATTTCGGTTACCAGGCTTTTGGAACATTTTTAACAAATAAAATAATAATAAACTTAAAATTTAAGAAATTTATTGAAAGAGGAATGATTTTTTTTTTATTTCAGATGGCGTAAATTGTAAGATGTTTAACGTGAATACTATACGCCGGTATGCTGTTGCATGCTTATGTGCGTCTTTTATAGGAGCAGTGCTTAGTGGTAAGTAAGCTTCAATAATATACTATTAAAACCTTAATATTTATTATATATATATTAATTTGTAAAACATCAAATTGGATTGTATTTTTTATTTAATTTGTATTTTTTATATTGATGCCGTTATAAAATTTTACCTTCGATTTTTCTTCTTATTTTAAGCTATAATCTGAGAACATTATACCTCCATCAGAAGCATTAAATCACGACTGAAATTCTTTTTATTAAAAGTGAGTCGCCGTAATTTTGATAAATTTTCAGGAAATCTTCGTAAATTTATTTCAAAAATTTACTAATGGAGCCCGTTTTTCGAACAGAAGTTGTCGAAGTATCTCCTCTTCCTATTGGCTGACGTGGAAATCACGCTTATTAACCAAACATTGGGAATCCAAACGTAGTGGTGATTGAGACACCATCAAGTCAGGAACGAAATGATGATCAATAGATATTCACAATAATTCAGTTTTATTAATTTAACGATAAACCTGATTACGTGATATTTAGATAAGACAATAAACTATTAATTAATTTTAGGGTTACTAATCTTTAATGATATACGACCTCTGAACTTGCCAAAGGAAAATCTTCCAGTACCTTTGAAGACTAGGCAACTATAATACCGGACAGCCAATCAGGAATAACCGACTATAATTCAGGTCGCACTAGTGTGGCTATATTATCTAATAAATCTATTCTCTATCTAACTATTTATATTCTATTTAGTATAAACATTCGTTTGCGGAGGGGAGTTTTTCTATATGAAAGAGACAATTTTGATGGATGGAAAAAAATACGATTCAGAGAGGACAGATCTTGCGAATAGTCCATAGTCAGAAAATTTCCCCACATGTTAATTGTCGGTTGCTGCAGGTAGTTTCAGAGCTATTATGGAGGAGTATCATTATAATAGACACACACTAGTACATTAATTGCTGATCAAAAGTACATTAACTGTATTTCATGTAAATTTTATAAGTATAACTTGTAAAAAGCGACTCTTTCTCTTATATGTATTTTGCTTTTGAAATGCTGTGCTCTTTGATTTTTCAGACTAAGTAATGCAAACTAATATTATATGAAAACAAAGTTGAACATATTATTTGATCCATCGCACTTTGTAAATGGTTTCCATATTAACATATTAATACGTGTCAATCCTTTATCAATAATGCCTCAGAATGTTTTGAAAGTGTATCAACGTTTTATATTAACTTCAGGAGGGAAAAAATATTTACCATAACATTAAGGTATCCGACTACGTTCGGAACTGTGATTTTAAAAAAGGCATAAATGGATAATTTTCATGATATTTAGTATCACTTAGATTAGAATACATGTATAAAATAGTTTTAAGGACATTTTGACAAAAAAAATTATTTAAATTCAGTACTTCGGCAAAAAAATTAACTTAGAATAAACTTTATTCAAAATGCTCTCCTTTTGTGAAAAATGCTTCTATTATAATAATATTTTGCCTGTATATAGTTCTGTACAGAGGCTCAACTATAAATTTCGAAAAATTCACATTATTTTCAGAGTTACAACCTATTGAAATATAATTATCGGCGTTTTTTTCTTAAAATTTCTCCCTTCTGTTGTCGTAAAACATGGATAAACCCACTTCTAAGTTATATATTTCAAAAATTCTAGTTAAGCCTCTATACAGAGGTCTGAGCTATATACAGGCAAAATATTATTATAATAGAGACATTTTTCACAAAAGGAGAATATTTTGAAAATTGGTTATTCTATGTTCATTTTTTGTCAAAATATTGTACTTAAATAATTTTTTATTGTAATTCTATTCTTAAAACAATTTTATAAACATTTTCTAATCTAAGTGACACTAAATATCATAAATATGACCCATTTACACGCTTTTGCAAAATCACGTTTCCGAACGTAGTCTCGGATACCTTAAGAAAATATACCTCTCTTTTAGAGCTGAAACGCTTATTAAATTCGGAAGGGGCTCATCATCTGAATTTTATACAGTACATTTGCTTTTGAAAACTTTTACTATAAGAAATTTTTTTAAAAATCTCTCTTAAAAATTTAAACAATAAAAATTTAAAAAGGAGAATATTGTATGTTATATTAAATGTATATAAATAAATTAATTATTATAAATCTAGTTCTACTAAATTGAACAATTTAACAAATAAAAAAAATAACTTTTCTACGAATTTCACTTGAAAATCTCTTTATTAAATTTTATACGCTAATAAAGGCAAGAGTTTATTTTTTTATTTGCTTTTATTTTCAATTTTCTGGAATATACTCCTTACCAAATTAAAGAAAAAATGAATTTTGAAATAGTTTTTATTTGTTCAAAAATTTATCCTTTAAAACTTATTTTCTTAAGAGACAAAAATAAATAAAAAGAAGGAAAGAAAGAAAAATTAAGATTAATTTTTTTTGAGTACTAAGAGTGCTTATTGTAGAAAAAAATGGGGTGTATTACCTGTCACTTAATATTTAAGCATGTACAATTTTAATCACGAATACTAATTTTTAATGCATTAAAAACTTCACATAATTTTTCTTGGATTTTAATCATTTTTATTAGTGCTAGTAGCTAGTGCATTTTTATTAGTTTTATTTAAAGATCAAATAAACAAAATAATGTAAAATGTTTCATCTAAAAATTCTTCGATGCGGTTAAGACTTGTTTTTCTAATCAGATTTCTGAATGTTGAAATCTGATCAATGATTCTGATTTGAATGTTGAATCTGTTAGATCTTGAAAGTCAATAAAACTTAATGATCTTTCGAAATAGCTTTTATTTAAGTGGCTGACCTTTTAAAATATTGATAAGCTTTCAAGATGAAAAAAAAACCTCTCAAAGATCAAATAAGAGCAAGTTTTGTTTAATTTATTTTCGTTTGAAATTTCTTTGTTCTCTCTATATAAAGCGTATGAGCTATGATTTAAAGTTAATTTTATAAAAGATACAATCAGGGGCGATTTAATTTAATTAAAGTTATATTAGAATTATTGAAGATTATTAGTATTCATACTTTAATGCATTAATCATGTAGCAAACTCGGCATCTTACTCAGAAGTCCATAAAATTCGATAATACGTCCATCCTTCTCTTTTATAACCAGAAATTGAATATATAAAAGAACTATAACTAGCCCTTTTTATGCAAGTTAGCCAAGTTGCTTTAACATCGCTTTGGTGTAGTTATTGTGGTCACGGTAATGGACTCGTGGCCAGCGTGTCATGAGTTCGAGCCTAGTATCAAGTTATTTATCGGTTTGAATAAAATTCAAAATTCAA
Source organism: Trichonephila inaurata madagascariensis (assembly GCA_019973955.1). Classification (NCBI taxonomy): domain Eukaryota; kingdom Metazoa; phylum Arthropoda; class Arachnida; order Araneae; family Nephilidae; genus Trichonephila; species Trichonephila inaurata. Next base: position 18,535 of record BMAV01016089.1, on the reverse strand, counting down.
TTGATCATTTCAAAAACCACTTCTATCACTTGCTGATAACTTTTCAGGTGGCTTCCGTATCCTAGTGGATTTGATCACGAGCTCGTGGCCAGTATAAGTGCCACTGAACAGCCCTTGTAAAGGGACTGTGAGGTACGTTAAATCTGTCGTTGCTCAAATTCTCCCGTTGGCGTGATGTGTAAGTTCGGAGAGACAGTTGCCAGCCTAAGTGTCTTCCTCAACACTTACCAATTGCTCAAATTTGTGAGGTCAGTCGCCAATAGCCCAATAGAATGGAAAGATATCCAATCTATCGTTAGAAATCCTTCCATTCACTCTAAACCAGCGTTTCTCAAACTGTGGAGCACGCCCCCTAGGAGGGCGTGATAACTCTACGAGGGGGGCGCGAGCATATTGAAAAGTCGAAAACAAAAGATTATTTTTAAAAAATTATAATTTACTGAAACTGTGAAAGTAAGCAAACAAAATATATATTCTGACGTAATAAGAAATAAATACACATTTACACTGATAGAATACACTTATAAATGTATCAGTACTGCACAATGTATTTTATAATTAATTTAACTATGCTAAGTTAAGAACCAGTTTAATAGTTACCTTTTGATCCCATGGGATTGTCATATCTAAAATTATATACAAAAATTTATACTTATCTTGATAATTTATACGTTTTATTATTAATCCCTTAACTGCTGATTAAAGGAAGGGGGTAAGAAAAGGAATAAATTAGTAAATCCTTCGCAAGCACTGTCAAGGTCATTTTATAACGTACCCAAGCAGTAGCGTACACAGGAATTTTTCAAGGGGTCCGGAGTTGAAAGTTCACCTTTCTTGTATCCTGCTATTTTTGATTTTGTCCATTTTCAGGAACAAAACACAGTAAAAAACTAATTATTGAATAAATAATTAGTATTAAATAATAAAATTAATCATTATTAACAAATATTTAATTAAATTTTACGTATTATATACTTAGAATTATAACCAATTGGGAAAAAAATCAAGGACTTTGGGGGCGTCCGGACCTCCAGGATCCCCCCTTGTGTGCGCCACTGTACCCAAGTCTTAGGAATAATTTTGTGAATAGCAGTGCGCAGAAAAGATTGTACTTCGGAAAGACGTAAATACACGTCTGGGGCAATTAACATTTTAACTGAGCGAGACGTTTATATACGCCGGTGACATTCAAGAGGTTAAAGTCAGTTTTTAGGTTTAGCGCCGAAGTATAGTATTATTGAATTCAATACGTTGTTATTGTATGGAGGGAAGCGGGATGAAAATTATGATTGAATATTGGGTCGCAAATAGTAAAGTTTGAGGAGCACTGCTTTAAACTAAAATCATGTATTAAAATTGCTATACAATCCAGTATCAAATTCCTTAAGTGGGAATGGATCGGTACTCTTATGTGATCACAAGACGGGTTTTTTCCCCTTTTTTTCTCCTTCCCCAAATGTTTCCTGCCCCCCTTTTTTTTCCTTCTCAATCTTTAAACCTTATTTATTTTTCTCACATAATATATTGCAGCCTCCTGGTTTAACTTTTAATCAACAATTTGAGTGTACTTAAAGATTTATTTCTTGTTTTTTTAATTTTCTTTAAGCAAAATTGATATCTTCAACAATAACTTCTCTCCACCACCACCACCCCTTTTCTCTCTTTATTTATTTTACTCAGCTGCATTCTTCCTTTATGTTTCTTTAAAATAAAAAGGGAGGAGAATATCTCGAAAACAAGTAATCCTCTTTCCGGCGCTTTTTTTTAACTGAAGAACCAATTAAGAGAAAAAAATATCAACAGGAAGTGTTGGCATCAACTGAAAATATGATTCAAAAGAAACATTTTATCGTTTTTATTATTTATGTTTCCTGTCTTTATTTCTCTTTTTTTTTTTTTTGGTCTGTATGGTGCATTTGTATTGGATAATTTTATTATTTTTTATGAATTTATATAAGAAAGTTGGAATATGTATATTCTTTCTTCCATCTCTTATACTCCTTATGTTATTATTATTATATTTGCTTCTATATTTGTATCACGTTCATGCACATATATGTTTTAGTGCAGTTACCTTTAAATTTGTACTTTGTTATTTTACTGTCTTCTACTGTTTATAAAACGTAAACTTTGATTCTTTTTTTTTTCAATAAAGACTGGATGTGGGGGTGGTTGTTTCTAGAGGGATCGGTTTGTAGCTCTAAACCCTTTTCGGGTGAGCTCGGTTCCTTTGGGCATTCCGCCAATAGCTCTTATGTTTCTTCATAGAACAACTTTAATATACACTCCCTCGCTTAGAACTTTTCAGGAATATGATCCACCAAGAACTTGTTTTACAGAAAGTGTGGCCCAAGAAGGGTTTCCGGAGTTGAGGAATTTAGAGATAAAAATTCAGTTTTTCGAACTATTAGACCTACAGACTAGAAATTTATAAAAATGTTTCTTTGTTGAGAAGAAATTAGCTAAAGGTAGGTTTTTCAGAAATTTATTCCGAAGAGGGAAGAGGGTCGTGATGACGTAAAAGATAAATATGCTTCCGTTTTAGAATTTCGAATCCTGTTCTTTTTAAATCAAAACATGAGAGTTATAAGAATGTTCTTCAATTAAATCGAAAGCTTAATACCACTTAGATATTACTATTTTTAAAAAAATAATATATAGTCATACAACATCATGAAATATTCAGTGAATTAGGTGGATATTGTATATTCACAGTGAATTAGGTGGACTAAAATATGAAAAGCATCGCTTTTCACATCTGCAATAAATGACAAAAGTATAAACTTGCTTAGATTTAAATAGATATCAAAAAAAGTTTCTCTAAAAAGCCATTAACCCTTTAACTGTCAGGTTATTTTGATGATTTAGGTACACAAATTGTCGAATTTTTTTGAACCAAAGAACTTCTAACCTTTGAAGTCTTCAGTAAAGTGTTGCTATCTATTGAACTGAGCACAAATTACCTTTTCCCGAGAATCAGTCGGGTTTGACAAAGAGATGAAGCCGAAATAAACGTCTCCTGATATATATTCAGGTAAAACAATACGATGCACACAGAAAAAATTACCCCGAGTAATACTCGGGCGTGACATTTTCGAACACCAGTGCTGTGCCCGAGATTATCTCGGGCATGACAGTTAAAAGGTTAAAAATGGAAAATAATCAGATTTTTAAACGAATACATAATAGAAATCAGAGCAAAACTATAATATGAACTTGTTATTTTTCCCAAGAGGATCTAGAAGCTATATATATATTTTTTTCCTTTCCAGTTAATGTGTCCCCTTTAAATTAGAAATTTTAAATAATTTTTCATTTGTATATTAGTAGATTATGTATCTTTTATTTTGGGAAGGGGGTGGGGCTCATTTTTACTCTGTTTCACTTAAAGACAATAACTGAAAGCAAATGAAATTCCCACACTATGTGAGTACGGGATTTAAAAATGTAGCAAAACTAGAACAATGTCATTAGAATTTAAATATTTCACTCAATCAAAATAATATAATTTAGTCGAAAACTAATGTATTTCTCTGATGTAATTTTTATTAAATTCAAGAAGTAATTTGGTCCATTTTTCTGTAATACCCGTGTCCCTAACGAACATTTTAAAGGGTATTAGGAGAAAGTGCATAAATGTTTACAGGAAAAAAATTTTTTTTATCATTCATGTTTCTCAAAAATCGGAGATAAAGTGTATTTGAATGAGTTTAATTGAAAGATTTAAAAAGATGTAATTTTAAAAGGATTACAATAGTGAAAGAAATATTAAGTGGTTGTTTTATTGAAGTTTTTGATTCAAAAACCTTCTTGGATCAAGTTACGCCAACATTTTCGGATAAATGTACCTCATATCTACTACGATTCGAGACTAGCAAAAAGAGAATTGAAGGCACCTGATTCCTCGTCCAGCAAGGAATCCAGCCATCCCACACGAACAACTAGATTACGCATGTTCTTTGGCAGCAGCTTTGCAAACCATGCAGGGGACAATACAATTTCGCTCCGTTCCACCTTAATTTTGAAGAAGAGCACTCCTGAACTCAACCTTCTTCCTCTATTATTAAGGTGACCAAACGTCCTCCTTTAGGGAGGATAATCCTCCTTTAGGAAGGACAGTCCTCCTTTTATAGGTTCTGTCCTTCCTCGAAAAGTGTCCTCCTTTTCAATATTTTAAAATTTATCTGTCAATCTCTATTTTCAGAGATGAACCAAACATGTTTCCAAAATGTCGAAGAATGGTCTGAAACAAATATCACAAGAAATAACAGTTTTTAATGGTGTTTTTTGAGTTCATCACAAGTAAATTGGGCAGATATAGAAAACTGTGTTGATTTTTTATCAAAAGAAATGCCTGATATTAAAATCGTTGACAATGGTTTGTTTGATGAAATTGAAAGACTGAATGCACATTTAAATTATAATAAATTGAAACAATTGGAACATCAACACACGCTGAAATTGATAACAGATGGGTGAAAATACTTAACCATTTCAAAAATGAACACATTCTATATAAAAATTTAGTTATTCTTTTTGAATTTATGCTATGCTTCTCCTTGGAACTAACGCAGCAGTTGAAAGAGTTTTTTCAGTTGGTAATGAATTGTGGACAAGTGAGAAATCAAGACTGAATGTTAATATATTAGCTACAGTGCTTACTGTAAAATTTAGTATGAAGGATATTTTTTGCCCGAACCTTCCAATATATTAAAAAATGATATGTTGACAAAAACAATTCATTCAATGGGAAAAATACTCGTTTAAGATAATAATTAAAAAGAATGTAAGCGTAATTAGCGTATTTTTGTTTGAATTAATAAAACGTTTCATATATTTAAGTTGTAATTTTTTCTTAAATTTTTCGTCCTCCTTTTCATTGTAAAAAAAAAGAAACTGTCGCCTTACAATTACCAAATTCTCGAGAAAGATTTCAGCTTGTTAAATATTTCGAGTCCCCATGCCGTACACTTACTATGCGCTTACAAACGTACATGCCTGCTTTGGGATTCGAACCCGAGCCCTTCAAAACAGCAGTCAGCATCATAAGCTACTATCCTCAGTTAGGTATGGTGGGTATGTGTAGATCCATTGACTAGCTATTCAAATCTGCTCAAAGCATCAACTATAACCACTACATACACAGAAAAAAATTATGTACCATAATACTGCATAAAAAAGGTTAAGCTTCTAAAGTTGTTGCGACCCAGAGATCGCAGGTGTAAGAGGGTTCGGGGGAGGAAGCAGACATGCTCTTAAAAACAAATACTTTTATTTTATACTAAACATTTTATGAATGATTTACAACATTATTGTTTATCCCTGGGAGCAATATTAAATAATTCTTAATCTAACTTAAAAGACTATAAAAAAAATCACTTAAGGTATCCGACTACTTGCGACAACTTTTTTTAAAAAAAATGAAAATATGTGGATTTTTTTTGTGGCTTTTAGATTTATTTAGTACATTTTAAGAAAAAAGGGTAAAATTAAGAGGAGAAAACTAAATTAATGCTACTAAAATGGGTAAAAATTGACAAAAAATTACATAAACGGGGCACGCTCTGTACAAATAGTAAATGAACCAAGTTTCACTTTTTCGATTTTGATGTATTACTTTGCGATTCCTTTTGAAATGACCTTCAGGATAAGAGATATTTTAATTTTTACAAAAATTAGAGCAATTTATCTTAGTTATTATATGAAATTGCTTACAAAAACAGTGATTATATTCACATAAAGAACTGTAAATGTTGTAATAAGACAGTGGTTGATAAATCTCTGAAGGTTAAAATACTTCTACTGTTATACAGAACACACACACAAAATTTCAGAAAGTTATTTAAAAAAATTTTTGATCGATCGCTGTCTCCGTTTGAGCTTTTTGAAAAAAACATATTTCGAATAAAACGGATTTTAAAGTTTGACATCTTATGTGAAGTTATGGCATCTGTTTTTACTAAACGCTGGTAGTTTTTGTTCTTGTGAATGGAAAATAAAAACTTTGAATTTTTATAAAGCTAATAAAAGGGCTTATAAAATAAAATCATTAAAAAAATTATCAGTTTTTTAAAAAAAAATCATGATTTTAGGGTAGTTGGATACCTTAATTGAAGCTTGAGTTCCTTATACCAGTCCTTTTGAACCACGATAACTCGGTACAGCTTCAATGCTATTTACTTCCACCAACTCCAATTGGATTCTAAGATGAATATTAATTTCAGGCCTCGCGACTTCCCAGTCGATATTCACTTTCTATTATTTCTAGATTTCACACCAACGTCAAGGTTTAAATAGTATTTACATCTGCATAAAATCAAGTAATCTCTACGGAAAGTGGTTTTTAAATTAAAATCACATTTAAAAAATAGTTTCCCCAAGGGATTAGGTAAAGAACCACAAATAGAACCGTTACAAAGCCCTCGTGTTGCATTTGTACAGATAATTTTAACATCTTTACTCTCGACTAATGTCATAATAAGGTATTCTCTCTTGCTGATGACATCTGCTGATCACTATGAATTCATGCAGATAACTAATTCAATCTAACACACATCAAACTGAAATTCTTTAAAACTTAATGCAACAATAAAGTTTTTCTTTATAAGCTTTCCTTTTCTGATTTATTTTATTTTAGACATTTTCTGCGAGTAAATCATCTTCATCTTGTCATTTAATTTCGCACTTTATTTTTTCAGATTGTCCGATTCCGGAGAAACATCCAAATAATGGTCGAATGCGTTTCCAGTATCGGAGAGATGTCAACATGACCATTGCTCCAGAGAATTATTTACTCAGATTTCAATGCAACGAGGGATTCGTTTTGAAAGGAGCTAAAGCTATAGTCTGCGTATCAGATGAATGGACAAAGGAAGTTCCTGTTTGTTCAAGTAAGTCATTCTTTTTCTCTGAATTACGTTTACCTATATTTGAGTAAGCCATATACACTCACTAACACACTCATACGTACATATACCTTCTTCCGACCTGACGTACTTTAAATGAGTAAAAAAAAATTTGATGGTTTGAATTTTCTATTAGCTTAGTCAGAAGTACAAATGATAGGGAAAAAAACAAATTTTTATAAGTAATTTTGTTATGCACATAAGTGCACCTCAAATTTAAATTGCAACAATAAAAAAATCCAATCTTTTTTCAATTACATTTATTTTAATAAGTCTTATTTAAAAATGGAAAAAATACTTAGTAATTTAGTTTTTAAATGAAATTTTATAACAATGTTTTATGAAACAATTGTTTTTGCATTTAGTACAAAAAGCACGAGTTCTATGTTTGTAACCTTCATGTCTAAATTTTGATGCAAATTTGTCAGTCATAAATCAAGGGAAATTTCCGATTCAACTATATAGAACATTAGAAAAAATTGTTGCCCAACTTTTACTTCACAGGTTGTTATTATAATAACTGGTGTTATACCTTTATAGCAGGGATGGCGAACCTTTCTAAAGAAATGCTTAGTGAGATATAGACGCGCTATCAAATCATTTTTACTTGTGATTTTTGGGAAAATAATAAAACTAAATACTAACATCACAAAATTCTTTATTTACTACGAAAAAATACATTTTGCGCACAGTATAGTAGTAAATGTTTCAGTTATGCGTGTAATTAAATTTAAGTAACATTAGTGTGACTTTTGTTGTTGCAGATTAGATGACAAATAACTTATGCTATTTATTTCTGAAAATAATCACTCGCAGGCATAGGTAGATGAAAATATGGTTAAAATAGCACGAGTAAGCTTCTTCAAACAGTTAAATGCGTCTCGAACCGAATTCCATGTTTCCAAAATTTCGTTGCAGGTGTATTATTTATATTGCTTGTTGATCTTTCTCTATCAATCAATTCCAACTTTTTCCTTGTTTCAATACATTTTTGAATCCATATTGAACTAGACTAGAAATCAATAAGTCGCATTTCATATTCTTCAATTTCCTACCAATCGAAATGGGGCAAGTTCAGTTTATCAAATAATGTTACATCGGGGTACATAATAAACTTGAGCGTTTCTGAACAATTCTTTGAACTGAGAAAATCTCACTGAAAATTCCTTGATTGAAGAATCAATATCGAAATAAATTCTTCAATAACTATATCTTTGTCTTATTTCCCATGTACATTTTAATCTTTGAAATTGTTTTTCAAGTTTGGGGTTCTTTGTAATAATATAGTTTCTGAACTAAAATGCAAATCGTTTTGATCGGTGGCTTGCCCAAAATATTATCCTGCGTGCCATCAATGGAACGCGTGCCAATGGTTCGCCATCCCTGCTCTATAGTATCATTTATATCATCTTCATCTTCATTTTCAATAAATACATCAACTTCATCAGGCAATAATACTTCTTCAGAATTCCTTCACTTGAATCATGAAAAATACAATCACCTTGATTCATAATTTCCTATATTCCTTTTCAAGTTAAATATTCTAAACCAGTATATAACAATAATTATAGCAAGTTTCTTAATTATGATTACAAATTAAAACTTTGATTGAAGAAAAAATTTTTAATTTATGGCCACTTATAAATAAACCAAATCAATCTCGAAAGAGCACAAAATATGACAAGATAAAAGCAAATTACTATGTATATTTTATGTATACTCAGACAAACTCAAACTCAGTGGCACAACAGCTCATGAGGGCCAAGACCGACTGTGCCCATACCAGTATAAGTGATCATTGGGATCTGAAGTGCATGAGCAGATGTACCGATCAGGTGGTCAGTCTGAAGCTAGACCCTCAGTGTTTAAGTCCCCAAGAAAGCTTGGTACTCATTTATCGACTCACTCAAGTAGGGATGAAAGGTTGAGTTGACCTTCCCAGCCCGCGAATATATGTATACTCATGTCCATAAATTAAGGATAATTGAGAATCACATGGAAATTGAACTCTAAAAATTTCACTTGTAGAATTATCACACGCATATTAAACAATAATATTGAAACTATGGGAAGCCACCAGATGACACCGATAGTACGTCACAATGACGAGAGTGTAAAAAAGGGGTGTATAAGGAATGGTGGTAAAGAAGTAAAATTGTTCACAAGCGTTTTGTAAGCCACTCTGTGACAAAACCGAATGATTATGACACAGAGAAGCATGTGCATGTTTTTTTACGTTGTAAAATTATAGGCAGTATGGAATATAGAGAACTCATATGGAAATATCAGAGAAACTTGGAATTACCCAAACTGTCACCTCCAAGCTTTAACAACGATTCCAAGATGACGGAAATGTCAGTAGATGTTTCAATACAGATCGCACTCGAATGAAGACCGATGTTTGCAGTAACTCCAAAAGGAAGCAGACGGAGTAGAGCATACGACCTGTCTCGTCAGCTATCTGCAGCCACAGGTACTACAGTTTCAAAACAAACCTTGAACAAACGTTTGGGACATATTGCTCTATATATGTTCTCAGGCTTCTCAGATGTATTCCACTCACGGCAACTCATTGTCTCCAATGATCATTCTAGAGTACAGAGTATGCAATGTAGACATCGTCACATTGGGCATGTGTGATGTTTTCCGACGAGTATAGGTTTATCTTAAAATCTGATTCATGGCGGGCCTTCATATGGATCTTCATCTCCAATGCCTCCTCCTTTTGCCGAAATATTGTATTTAAATAATTTGTTTTTGTCAAAATGTCCTTAAAACAGTTTTATATACATTTTCTAATCTAAGTGACACTAAATATCATAAATATTATCCATTTATGTGCTTTTTTAAAATCATGGTTCCGAACGTAGCCAGATACCTTAAGGAAAGCAGTGGTGGAATTTTTTACGGGTTTAATTCCTGTCTCGATAGATAATTGGTCATGGAGACTGAATGCCTGTGTAAACTCAAAAAATGTTTATTTCGGATAGAAGGTACTATATGTTAAATTTAAAGGTAAAACAAAACTTTTAGCTTGAAATTTGATGACAAAGTTTTTTTTATATTTTTGACTCTTTTGTAATTATGGCATGAATAGGTATAGAATCTGCAAAACCATAATTTCTCAAATGATGAAAAATTAGGATTTAAATATCTAATTGTAAAATAAAATACTGTAAAATGTATTGAAATCCAAAATCTTGTAATCAAAGGTTTTCTAACAGTTTTCGAATTTCAGGTTAAATTTTTCTTCATATTTTTCGATTAATTCGAATAGTTCAGAATTCCTTATTACCTGAAATGGCAGAAATCAGAAGTTTGCATGCGTTTTTATGTATGATTTCACTGTATTATACAGTTTTTTTTTATGATTTACAGAAATGAGTTGTGCAGATCCTCCTTCTATTCTGAATGGTGATTACTTGCTCGAGACCGGCGTAAGTGAAGAACTTTTCATTGGATCTATAGCAACTTACAACTGTAACGATGGCTACGAGTTTAAGAACAATTCAAATTCCATTTTAACTTGTCATTTGTTCGATGATATAAATGATGCGCAATGGAAAGGAGAACTTCCTACATGTATAGGTAAGCTACAAATACATACTTTTCCTTTTAGATTTTATATTGCAGCAATTATTTATTAGAAATCATGTACCTTTATTTTATAAGATTTCAAATATATTGCACAGATTCTTGTTTTTGCTTCTCATTAATGCAGTGTTTCTCAAACTGTGGGGCGCACCCCCCCTAGGGGGCGTAATAACGCTCCGAGGGGGCGCGAGCATATTGAAAAGTCGAAAACGGAAGATTTTAAATAATTAACTTACTGAAAGTAAACAAATGAATACATTCTGACATAACAAAAAATAAAATACTCATTTACACTATAATACACTTATAAAAGTATCAGTAAGGCACAATCTATTTTATAATTAATTTAACAGTATTAAGTTAAGGAGAAGTTTAATAACTACTAGTGACCCCGGGATTTGTCATAAAATTAGATGCCAACATTAATACATATCTTGAAAATTTGTACGATTCATAATTAATCCCTTAAATGCCGATTAAAAATGTGGTGTATTGTATTGAGTGGAGTAGAAAAGGAATAAATAATCAAAAATCCTCTGAAATAAGTAAATCCTTCGCAAACACTGTCGAGGTCATTTTATTTCTTTCCAAAGTTTTTGGAATAATTTTATTGATAGCAGTTCACAGAAAAGATAGCACTTCGGAAAGACGTATATATACGTCTAGGGCAATTAAAACACTGGCTGAGCGAGACGTTTACATACGTCGGGGATACTTAAGGGGTTAAAGTTGTATTGTAGGTTTAACGTCAAAGTATAGCATTATTGAATTTAAACATCGTTATTGTATGGAGGGGGGCGCGATGCAAATTATGATTGAATATTGGGTCGCAAACATTGAAAGTTTGAGAAGCACTGCATTAATGGTATGGACGAAGAGTGTTTTTTCAAATTTGTTTCTCGCGACAAATCTCGTACTTTTGAATCATAGTCAAGCTGGCACCCCCTCCTTACCTGTTCCTCATCACTGGAGGATTTTAAACCTCGATAGATTTAAAGTGCATCAGCCCCTCCACACAACTCTACAGTTGCACTTGGTTTGAACTCATGACATGCTGGCCACGAGTCCATGACCATAACTAGTAGGCTACTGCGGGCTCCTCTTAAATGTTAAAGATCTGAATTCATTACGCAATTTCTGGGATGGATAATTATTTATCTCTGCATATAAAGTGAGCACAACATCCTGATTTTTTTTAAGTCTGTTTATCTGAAGATTAAACATCGAAGTATACGTACGTATCGAAGTAAAAAAAAATACGTACTTTCGTACTCGAATAGAGAAGATGTATTCGAGTGGTTATAATCTTCAAATCAGAGGACTAACATTGTTTCCATCAAATCGTGGGTTGAAGACCCGTCATTCCGATTCTCTGATGCTCATCAAATCGGTCGAATCTTAACCCTTTATCTACCGCATTATGATTTACTGCAATTTTTTCGTGTAATGTTTTTGAATCACCATCTTAAGAATTTAACAAAAATTTTAGGGGATAACTTGCTGGGATGTCTTCTTCTGAAGAATCATCTGTTAGTGCATCACTGCTTTCAGATGGTAGGTTTTGTAATAAATCCAAAGGCTCTTGAAGACTGAGCTTCTTTTTTCTAGTCACTCTAAGAAAAGAAAAATAATAATAATAGCGGCTTGAAAACCTCCTATATTATTGTCAAATCTCAGTTACAGATAATGAAATTAAAATGTTGCTAATTTTTTGAAAAAATTTTGATTATTTATTTAATTGAGCGGTAAAAAAGCAAACTCGAAGTTCGAATTTTTTTAAAACGTTAAAATAATAGCATAAAAAATCAAAATAAATAAATTCAGCAGAAATAAATGCTAAAAAAGGCATAACTGTATTGCACTATAGTAGGAGTGGCCACCCTTCTTAGGAAGAATGCCACTATCTGATAAAAATTATGGTGCCCTTCAAATTTTTCCCAACAAAAAAAAAGAATAAAAAAGGTGAAGAAATTTTACTTATAGGCTTATATATATATATATATACATATATATATATAAGTAGTGGAAATTTAAAAATAAGAAATAAGACAAAAGTACGCACTTAAATATTTCAATTTTAATTTTTTTAAAATTTCAATCAGTTAGGTTAGATATAAAACAAAACTGAGTAACCAGAAAAATTTATAATTCTAACTAATTTTAACAGTCAATACTTTTAATGGTGTTTTTCAATTTGTAAATTTTTTTTACTAAATTATCTACGTTAGGCTTAGTTCTCGAAGAGGCTAACAAATTCGGGCTGTTTTAAGTGTGCATCAATTTCTCTTTTTCTTTTCAAAATCGAGACAAAAACGCAAAAGTGTATTTGAAAATGAAGATATATGATCAATCAGGATTGGAAAATAACTATCTTTTCCTTGTAATCTTAAACTTAAATTATTTAAATACTTTATAGTATCGGTAAGAAAAGCTAAATCTGAAAGCCTTTTATTCTTAAAAAGCAAGCACCCGCTGAGCAATTCCTTGTCTTCTTCCAGATATTTTGAAGCACACCCCTTTCAATTCCAGAATTCTCACGAATGCGCTTCCTTTGGAAAACCAACGCACGCAACAATGAAAAAGTGTTGTCTGATTGTAATTTTCTACTGTAATTTAATTAGGTGTATTTAAAATAAATTTTGATGTTTTGTTTTGTTTGAGAAAACCACCTTTCACACAATATAACAGTAAGCAAATAAATTAGTATTCATCGTTATCTTTTACATTTTTCAATGTCTTCGTGTACCACTCTTACAACTCATCCGTGCAACACTGTGGCACTCGTGCCACTAGTTGGCCACCCCTGCACTCTACTGATGACGCTACAACACAACAAAAAACAACAATAAGCTACACGAATGAGTTTTTGCTCTAACGCCCAATGTGTTGTCGGTATTTATAAGTACCACAAAGAGTTATTCAACTGTAAAATTAATTATATATAATGTTCACTTAAAATAAATAGTCAAATCATTTTCTAAGGTCTTAAGTAACACACACACACACAAAAATAAGGCACTTACTTTTTGACATAAAGGTATCCGACTACGTTCGGAACCGTGATTTTACAAAAGCATGTAAATGGACAATATTTATGATATTTAGTGTCACTTAGATTAGAAAATGTATATAAAATTGTTTTAAGAATAGTATTACAATAAAAAATTATTTAAGTACAATAATTTGACAAAAAATGAACATAGACATAAATGAACAGAAAATAATAGACAATGAACCCATTTTCAAAATATTCTCCTTTTGTGAAACACGCTTCTATTATAATAATATTTTACCTGTATATAGCTCAGACCTCTGTACAGAGGCTCAACTAGAATTTTTGAAACATATAACTTAGAAGTGGGTTTATCCTTGTTTTACGACACACACACACACACACACACACAAAAGAGGGAAGAAATCTTAAGAAAAAAACGCCGATAATTATTTCAAATGGTTGTAACTCTAAAAATAATGGGAATTTTTCAAAACTCATAGTTGAGCTTCTGTACAAGGGTCTTAGCTATATATATCCAAAATGTTATTATATATAATAGAAGTATTTTTCACAAAAGAAGAACATTTTGAAAAGAGGTTATTCTGAGTTAATTTTTGGTGGAAATATTGTATTTAAATAATTTTTTTTTTGTCAAAATGTTCTTAAAACAATTTTATGCATGTATTCTAATCTAAGTGACACTAAATATCATGAAAATTACCCATTTATGCGCTTTTTTAAAATCACGGTTCCGAACGTAGTCGGATACCTTAAATACTTTTTCGGAACAAAAATGACAATCTTCGCAATCCGATCAAAATGCCAACTGTAAAAGCAACTTTGGTTTTAAAACTATCCACTTTTCCCGCCAAAATACTCATCAGAGAACCTGTGCTGCCCTATATCCTGAAAGAGTTGAATTAAAAGAGTTTTCCTGCTAAATATCGTCAAAATATTCGTAAAAAGGGTTATTCTATGTAATTTGAAAGTGAGTGGTACTTTTAAGTACCGTCGGTAGATAAAGAGTGATCGCGGTAGCCGAGAGATATCGGATTGTGGCTTGCCTTGTCACGAGTTCGAGCTCAGTACCACCAAAGACCCGCCGTGTAGGGCAGCGATGCACGTTAAATCTGTCGAGAGCTGGAACGTCCTCCTGTTGGTGTGGTGTAGTAGTTAGGAGAGGGGGTGCCAGCTCAAGTGTCGTCCACGTCACTTGACCATGGTTCAAAATTACGTGGTCCGTCGCCAAAATCCCTCGTGTAGCTGAACAGTGCGACGTTAATATTCAATCAATTATCAATCGTAGATAAAGTGTTAAGGTACTCATGTTGATGTGATGTACAAATTCGGAGTCAGGTATCATTCTTATCCATTAAATGCAGTCTTCAAAATTATGCGGTCCATCGCAATAGTCCTTATGTAATTTTGAAGGGTGACGTAAATACATAATCAATTGCGTTGTTTCTGTACAATCCACTCTTATTTCACACACTCATTACGACATTTTGAAAGATCTGAAATACTGTTACATTTAAAAGTTCGCATTTCAGACCAAAAAAATTTGATGTTTAAGTAGCAAGTGTAAATTTTGAATGAATAAAATAATAAGTGACAGCTTATAAGTTTTATAAGAAAAATGTTATTGGACTATCTTATCATATTGTGAAATTGCCCCCCTAGGGTGCCCTTCTCCTGGATTATCTGCGTGAGCTAGAGGTGTAGGATTTGCGAAAGAACTAGAAGATTCCATTGATCCTAATTTGTCTTTATTAAGACCTTCAAACTTAAGCTTCTAACAGATTAGATAATAATAATATATACGAGAGAATCTACGATGACAGAACACACAATATAAGCAATCCCGAAATAACGTAATACGGACCACTATCAATATCTAACCCGCCTAATCTCAATTCCAATAATATCACAAGTCCTAATATAAATAGTCAATTCTACCTTGATCCGATCTCACGATCTAAATATAAGGGAGTTGTGTCTTTACTCGAGTGCAATGGTATGCACCTTGACCTAATGACTCTATCTTCGAGATAACCTCTGTTGTGGCTGTCACTCTTTACAATCATATTATTCTCTATCATAACATTACCCAAATTGCCATCTCGCTTACTGAAACTTCTGATATTTAAAAGCTATCTAATTTGCATCTTATATTCATGTTTCGCTTCTTGGGTTTTGGTTGGAAAAAAGTTGCCATTAATTCTGGCCCCAAAAGGACATGTTAATGAAAAGACGCGTGAGCTCGTCACAATATCTTTCATAAGTTTCATAATTTTACTCAATAAGGAATTTAGTTATGCAATATATTAGGCATACCAAATTACATTACATGAGTAAAATCATCTTACATGTGTTATAACCATTATACATGATGTTGCCGAATTCGAACGATAAATTCAGAGGGGTGATAATAGGCGGCTTGGAGATAAAAATACCTAGAACATGAGGTCGCAAACCTTGTTTAGTAGGAGTAATACGCAAAAATAGTTATGAAGGGTTTGGTCTGTGAAAATCGCATTAAGAGTAGCCTGTCAAAAGGACGCCGAGCCAGACGACGAGAGTGGTCAAACGAATGCGGAGATTCGGAGCTCCATGGCAGGGTTGTAAGAACCTACACGTGTGCAAATTTCCCACTTCTCCTGGAGTTTCCACAAAGAGTACCGGCCACTGCTCACCATAACGTGTGGTTCATTCACGAGGTTGCACCAGTACATTTTTCGGTTGTGGTGCGAAACCGCCTAAATGCTACGTATCCCGAGAGGTGGATTGGACTAGGTGGACCTGTTGCTTGGCCACTATGCTGCCCGTAACTCAATTCCTTCGATGTCTTTTTCTGGGACCGCCTGAAATCGCTTGTATATAAAACGCCGGTGGCTTCACTCGAGGATCTCCCGATACGAATTGCCGTCGCTTCAGCTGACATTGCCAGCACACCGGATTTATTTGAACCGGTTCGACAATCCTCTGTCCGTCGATGTGTTACGTCGGTTGTGCTATGACCAACACGTGGCCGCAACTTCGATCAATTCCTGAGAGAATCACTTGTCGTTGCCTCTTTTCTGACGTCGAGCTTTGATGCATTGTTGGTATTGTAACATGCTTTATGTCTAATAAATGTATTTCTTACCTCTTATTGCATGTATTCATCCCATTCAACGTCACACTCTTCATAACTGTTTTTGCGAATTACTCCAACTAAATGTGGTTTGCAACCCCATGTTCTATAGTAATTTGTTGTCCCCATGCTACCTGCTATCACCCCTTTGAATTTGTCGGTCAAATTCGGAAAAGCCCTGTACGTACACACACACACATATATATATATATAGGTGAAGGGGTTTACTGGCCTCAAAGTAATGCTTAAACCTGCATTCTTAGTTCCCAAGACTAAGAGTGAGGTGAGGGTTTCCACATCACACCGGGTTGGAAATGAAGAAGACGCAGAAGCGCATCGTATTTTTAAACATTTAATAAGTAAAAAAGTAGATGGCACAACGCAAATACTAAAATAGAATGAATGAAAAGGAGGGTGGTGGCTGCCCTTGACATCAGCTGGCCAAATATCCTAGCAGCACGTCCATTCTCCGGTCTTCTCGTTTTGCTCTCAGCTTTATATGTCTGCCGCAATCACAGTTACAGTGAATGTTGGTGGTTCAAGTTAATTGTGTGTGTGTGTGTGTGTGTGTTATAGGTAAAGGTTTGCTGGACTCAAAACAATGCTTAAACTTGCATTCTTAGTTTCCAAGGCTAAGTGTTTGCTATTGTACTACTTTGATTTCTGATTTCTTACCAATACCGTCTAGTTAAACTTCTCTATTCATTCTTATTTAGAATCATAGCTATTAGTATATATTATTTTTATTGATTATACACATACATACCTTATATATATGTGATGAATCCCCAGCCCTTCAAGTGTAAGTTGGAGTAAACTTCCTAACAGGACAACTCAACCCACCTCCCGCATAAGAACTTTGACTTCTACTTTCTCCGGACTTAAAAAAGACACGTGTACTAACGACTCACTCGTTGCTAATCAATGCTGAAAAGGTCTCGTCTCTCTCTCTCTCTCTCTCTCTCTCTCTCTCATTATATATATATATATATATATATATATATATATATATATACATATTAATGTAATTAAAGTATATTAAAATTCCGCAAATATATTTGATGACTTTAATAAGAATTAATAAAATTTTTCAATCCCAAAAAGTCACAAATTCTTGGAAAAAACTTCATTTTCTGTTAATTAAAAAATTAATTTCTATAAATAATTACACTTTTATATACTATCACTAATATTATCTCTAGAAACTCTGTAAAAAGTAAATTATTGAGTTAATGTGGCAACTAAGAAACATCAATTCACTTTAGATTAAATGCATTGTGTGCTTCATTTTCTTATTGAATATTATTTCCAATCAGAAAAAGAATCCTGCGGATCCTGGTGTTTCAATAGATGGAAAAAGGGAAGGAGATTGCTGTTATATTGGAGATGTTCTTGAATTTTCTTGTAACGAGGATTACGAACTCATAGGGAAGGACAAGATCATATGTCTCCCTGGAGCTAAATGGAGCTCTCAAGGCCACTTTGCAGACGTAAGTATTTTATAAATGTTGAATCTCTACCACAAACTGTCGAACATTTTTCAACTTAAATTTTCTCTGAAATACTCATTAATAACTGAGAATAAGTAAAAATATGACTTTACACACATTTTGAATATTAATAGGGGTGGGGAACAAAATTTCTTAGATAAGTACTGTGACGTCTCTCGCGTCTTTCTGATTAACATAACTCCTATGTTCTTTGACGGCCACGATTAATGGCAAAACCTTTCCAACCCAATACCAAGAAGAGAAACGGATCGAATATGTAAATGAGATATACTATAAAAGGATAGCGCGGCAAACATAGCAAGAGCATAGATAGCATAGCGTAGCAGGCTCAGAGATTGTAGTGTGGAATCATTCTGATCAATAGCGTGACAAAGCTTAGTGTGAAATTTGCGGACCA
>BMAV01016088.1:0-58722 GCA_019973955.1 Trichonephila inaurata madagascariensis | reverse complement strand
ATACTCCATAATTCGAGGGAAAAATAACATTTTAAATATATATATATATATATATATATCTTAAAAAAAAAATTTTTGACATCTTTTCTAAACTTTACTCCTTATTTCTTTTCCCCGATCAGTTCCTCTTAAATTTTTAAATGGCCATGGGAATTCATTGCCTTCTTGTAATTACCAAGAAAGCATTCTAAAACCCCAAAAAATCTGAAAAAAAGTTGGAGAAAAATTCTTACGTCAATATTATACTCCTTTAAACAATTCTGGCAATAAATGCTGAAAGGATTTTTTTAATAAAATTTATGCTGTCCCCTTCTCAAATTAGACTTATTAAATATAGCAAATAAATGTTTAAATAGGAAAAAATCTGGTTTCTATTTGATTAAATTTTTTTTAAAATTAAAATACGATCTGGTTTAGTGGGGCTTCTGACACCCTTTTTCCCCTAGGGCCCCCCAAAGGGTTTTCTTGCTGTCGTGGACCCCTTGAAAGTCGCCATAGACCTGGGGATATATGACCATTTTGGGGGAATCACTGGTTTAGAAAACGCTTCCCGCTCTTGGGCAAACAACACGGTCCGAAAAAACGTCAATTCCCTTTAATCTGGCGGGTTTTGGCAGGCTTGCTTCACTGGTCTCGGACCACAGCTTATCTACACCGCTGTTAGGAACTCCCAGAATTAAGACTCCTCTTCTAGACTTTATCTCATTCATAACGATCACTTCTACATTACTTTCCCTTAGCGATCCACGCAATGTTAACCTTCAAATATATGATTTCCATTTGCATAAACACGTTCTCTTCTTAGTTGGTTGGAAAAATTGCCATTTTCCCAAAAGATCAAGAGGAAAATTATGGAATCTGTAAACCCCAGTCAAAAAGTTATTTTACTTATTGCGAAATTATCAGCTTATCATCAGTTTTGCTAGTAATAGGGTGCTGCTGCAGTCAGTTAGCTAGCACATCAGTTTTGCTAGCTTTCATGGGAAGCTTACATCTTTAAAATTTTTTAAAATTGTTATGGGCACAATACTTTCACATGAATCTTAACTCTCTAATAAGTTCCCCTTTCCCGAAATGTTTATGCATTTATTCACGAGTTGAATCGGCGGTCATGAGTTCAACCAAGTGCCACTAAGATCCCCCGCGCAGAGGGAATGATGCACTTTCCCTAACGGGATGGGCACCCCAGCTAAATAAAATTTTCTTGATAAATTGCTTGATAAGTAATTTTCCATCTCTAAACATTTTTTAGTCAAAAAAATATCTAATCTGGGTTTTCGTGGGTGGTGGTTATACGTCAGCCATCCCTTTTTAGGACATTAAACTGGTTTTCAGGCAAAATTTAATGAATCATTTACTAAACCTTTTATGAAAATCAACATTTTATGTAAAAACTATTCACACACACCATAACAATTAATACAAATATAAATGTAATCTAATAATATAAAAAATAATTTCACAATAAAAAAACTTACAAAAAAATTAATGGAATATTTAGAATATATATTTGAACTTGGTATTTTCAATTTTTGAATTTTTTTAAATTTTTTAGAATGAAAAGTTAGAAATAAAGTAATATTTTTGAAAATTTTAAAATTTAAAAGTTTTTTAAATTTGATGAGCTATTTTAGGGAAACTTAATAATATCAAACGTATTCTCCGAGAAGCTGTAAGGAAAAATTTTAAACCCCGGAATCTTGTCAAAATTTGTAAACAAAGTTTGTTTATATTTTCCCTAACATTCCCCACGGGGGTTCTAATGCTCTCTAAGATACAGGAAAGCGAAAATTTCTAGGTCTTTTTTCTGCAGGTGGGCGTGGATAGAGTCTCTACCTTTAAGGTTTCAAAAAAATCTAAATAAACCTTTTTTTATTTAAATTGTAATTCATTCAGATAGAGAAAGCAATGTAAAATTTTTTCAAATTCAGAAATTTTATTTATTAGTATCAAAAGCCATTGAATTTACACAAAAAAATTGTTTTTAACTACCATCAGAGGACATGAATCAAAAAAGGTATCGTTTGCCATCTGTATTAAATTTTTATCGTTTTAGTTTCCCAATTAATCATATAGATAGACTAAATATCAACACCCGCTTTGAGGAAAAAAAATTTAATATGTGGGCAGACGTTTTAAAACCACTGCCCCAAAGGTTAAATCTGCCAGCTCAAACGTCCTCCCACTGATGTGGTGTGGTAGTTTGGAGAGGAACCAGTTCAGGTGTTGTCCTTTCACTTGACCTCGGCACGAAATTATGAGGTCCGTCGCCAATAGCCCTCGAGTTGCTTTACATTGCTACGTTAAGGTTGTCTCTCTCTTCGGCTAATGTTAGAGAATAGGACCTGAATTTGGTATATTTTTCAGATATAAAAGGAATGAAAAATTAATATTATATTCTGGCTTCACTATCCTTTAGAAAGTAGTGTATTTTATTACAATTTACATTTTTAAACAAGTTGATCCATTTTTTCTGGTATAAATTGTGTTTCGCGATTTTTTTTCCTTTTCCGTAATGTTAAATTAGCTATCCCTTCACGTGTTAAAATTTTTTTAAATTATTCTCGGAATATTTTGAAATTTTAAAAACTCTATATTATTAACAGATCGATGAATTATATTGTTGCAGAATTTCATGAAAATTGAGGCATTTTTTTGTCTGAAAATGTGTTTCGCGTTTAGTTCAGGCTCTCGTATTTTTACCGAAGACAGTCTTAATAAATATTCACTACGTGAATGTTTTCGAATTGGTTACAATTGAGTTCGATATCAAACAGTTCGTTTTTATAACAGCTATGTTATCTTCAATAATTTTGGCAAACATGCTTTGTTGTTTTTGAAGTACCACACACACAACCTTGATTCTGACAATTTATCTTCATGAAGCTCCCCTACATATTTGTCATAATTTTTTTTATTAATTGTATCATAGTATCTTTTAATATCATAGTCTATACGAATTCCTGTGGAGTTTCTACAGTCAAACATAGAATTTTATTTTTGTCCTGAGTACACAAGTCCTGTAATATCCAATTTTCTGGAAAAGTGCGATACTCTCTTAAATTTATCCTTTTCTGCTCATAGTTATGAAGGGCTTTGCACTGCTTTTTAAATTGTCAGTTAAACACTAAGCAAATCACTCTATCTTTTTAAATCATACGAAAATTATTATGTGGTAGCTTGAGTATCAGTCATAGTATTCATACTCTCAGTATTCGTTCACCGACTGCGTATTCGCTATTAGCACATCCTAATATACTAACATTTCATGATTCACTGCCATATGCTAAGTATGTATATATTCGAAAATGAAATTTACTAAACATAAATCGGACTCAAACTTAACGGACGAAAACTTGCCACATCATTTACGATGCACAAATGCACCCATTGAGATCGACTTGCAAAAACTAAGTGAAAGAGTTGAGAAACAAATATCTCTGTTATTAAATAAATCAAACATTATTTGATCGTTGCATTATTATTATTATATTATCTATGTTTGTATACATGAAAAACAATGAAAACACGTCATTCTGTTTTACATTTTCCCTCCAATAAATGTTTGAAATGGATCTAAATCTAATATAAAGATATATGTTTTTATATGGGCCCGCGCGAATTGTAAAGTTCTTCCGAAGTGGCGCGCGAGGTCATTTGGGTTGGCCACCCCTGGCCTCAAAGAAGAAAAGAGGAATATCGATCAGCCGATTAAGAGACGTCGCTACTTCAGGTAATTTATGGAAATGTTTAATTTTACACCAAATTTGTTTTGTGTGTGTGTGTCTCACTAAAGGAAATAAGTCATTTATATAAAAATTAAATTTGTGAGTGATTCACTCATATATAAAAATGCTCATTTTTTATCAAACAATAATATTACCATTAGAAAGTTTTTATTTCCAAGCAAGATTTACCTCCCGGGGTGAAACTGAAAATGAATAGCGGAAATTACGAAAATGTCACAAGTAAACACAAAATTTACATTTTTAAAGATATCACACTGATATTTTAAAAGGAATTGATAAAACTGAAATTGAATAGAAGTACGAATGCTTCATAGATGTTATAAAATATCAATTTGCATGATTTATTGAGCTTTTTATAAAAAAGATCCTCAGAAATTTATATAGACACTGCTTCTCAGAATTACTTTAATATTAAACAAAATAGCATTTAAAGGAAATTAAAAAAAAATTGTAAAGATTTAAATATTATAGTCACGCTTTTGATTTAATCTTCCCTTCTTACCAGAATTAGTAACATTTTCGCCAAATCAAAAATTCGTATTAATGGCATGTACAGAGTAAAAAAATATTTTACAGAATTTTCATTTCTTAGGAGAATAAAAAACAGAAATGAAAAGACATTAAGATAAAAACTGGTTTTTATTAATAAGTCATAATTTAGGCTGTAACTCAGTTGGATTCGCAGCAATTAATTTCTTAAATTATTATTTTCTGTTTCACAGCTATGAATATAAATTAATTATAATAAGAATATTTGCAGTATAGTGAACCTTATGAATTAATGTCCTTTTTTTTTCTGGAGGTTTTTTAGAATGGAATGTCGGTGTGGATAGTTCCTTTCTTCTTTTTAAAAGAAAATATCACAAACTTTTTTGATCTTATCATAATGTAGAATTATGATACGATAGTAAAATATTATCATATTTTCATTATAATATACTATTAGTATAACATAAAAAATGCTATTATGTCATATTTTCAAGCAATCATTACAACAGATATTGAAAAAAGTTTAAGAAAACAAGTAATATTAAAAAAAAAAATTAAGTCAATTCCTTCCGAGATCAAGAAAGAAATTTTTTATTTTAGCTACTTTTTATTAAATAGTTAGTTTATTAATAGTTAGTTATTGTATTGTGTCATCCAAAATAATCATGTATGTAAAATTTCAGCTCAATTGAACGCTTTAAAATGTATTTTATTAACGATTGAAAATTCCACGAAGATAAATAAATATAGACAGAGTGTAATCTTATAGTAGGAATCGAAAAAAAAAAAAAACAGATCAATTTTTGAAATTCACTCTCAGAAGAATTTATAAAAAGAAAATTGATATAGTAATAAAATAAGCAACTTGATTTCTTATACTTTAATTTACTACTTTTAAGAAATAATAATTTCCAGTTTCTGATGGGAAGCCCTAAAATGGAACATCTTTCATCTTTTCAAAATTGAGTGCCATGTAATTAAAAACAAAAAGAAATAAGTTCACGGTAATATTAAAACTATTTGAAGTCAGACCAGAAGAACGATGTTGGAAATGTTTTAAACATGCTGTAGATTTAAAATTACAATTGTTTTAAAAATCTTGATTTTAATCTGAACTAATTTAATATTATTTTTTACTGCTATATTTTTTAATAAATTTTAATATTGTGTAAATGTATCTACTAATAATATTTCAAACTATTTAATTTTCGTGATGTGCGTTTTATTTTTTATATCTTACAAAAGTTTTGAGATACATTTTTGTTAAAAGTACAATTTGTAATATAACGGGATAATCTTTACAGGGATATGTCAAATAAAAGCGTAGTAAAGCGTGCTATTTTATTTTCACACAAGAAAACTAATATTTTATAATTAAATTTTTTTAAATTATTAAAAAAATAAATACAATTTTAATGTAGAGAAAATATTACATAAACTGAAGGAAGAATCTCAGAAAATTTAAGGTATACAAAAGGAAATCCTGTCTTTCAAAAATGCGAGGAAAAAAAACATATGTTCTTTTTAAATTTTACAAATACACTACTTCCAAAAATTAAAACACGAAGATGTAAAAAGCAAAAAAAAACAAAAATACTGCTTTGATTGACACAAAAAATTTGGATAAAAGATATACTTTGTACATAAAAAAAAATCAAAATTATATACAGAAATAAAAAACAATATTAAATTTTTAAAATTATAATTGCCATACTGGAGACTTGAACGAATTTGTTTAAAAAGTGAAAATAAACAGCATAAAATGAAAAAAAGGAAATTTAAAAGGGTTTATCCCCTCCTGCATGCAAAGTTTACACCTTCTGACCATGCTTTCCCAAATTGGGTGGTCAACCACCGCAGAATTCAGCAATCGCCATTCTTCTTCAGAGCGTTTCAACTCAATAAAGTGGCTAAAGGTGAAACGTGAAGATACACACGGCCAGAGCATCTCAAAATTTTCAAGGGGATTAAAGTCGGGCGAATATGCTGGCCACGCCATACGCGCAATCCCTTCAATTTCCGGGTAGTCATCGACGATGTCAGCTCTATGGGGACGTGCGTTATCGTCCATTAAAACAAAAGCAGGGCCAACTGCTGCAGCGTACAATCTCACAGTGGGTTCTGGACTTCATCTCGATACCGGACGGCCGTCAGCAGAACCCCGTTTAAGATAGTTGCAGGTCGGTGCAGTATCATAATGAAATCCCTGCCCACACCATAATGCTTCCGCCTCGGAATGAGTGATGTTCGGTGATGTTTTGGGGCTGATTGCGTGTTCCTTGTTTACGCCATATCCTTATACGCTTGTCATCTGGCTCCAGAGCAAATCTTGACTCATCAGTAAACATGACATTGCCCCAGTCAGACACAGTCTAATTGCCATGTTCCCGGCAAAACTTTAATCGTGCCCCGCTTGATTGGACGAATAGAGGAACCCAAACTCGAGGTAACCGGGCATACGGTCCATTCATATGTAATCTTCGGCATACAGTAGCCAGTAGCTGTAGATATAGCCTTACCAATGGACGCTGTAACCATAGATGTCACACGTGTGGAGGTCGCTCTGCGATTCCGCTTGGCTACAATAGCAATATATCGATCTTCAGACCAACCTTCGGACAACTGTCTGTGTGGTTTGGAATTGTTTCCATAAACGTGAAATTACAGAATGATGAACGCTGAAGAATAGCAACATCTGTGATTGACTGTCTTGCTTCATTGAGCCCCACAGCACACCAGCGCTCAGAATCTTCCATTCATTTTCTGGAAGTCTTAGAAACACGTATGTCTTGAAAACAAATTGTACGAAAGTTTTAAACACCTTCTATCAGCACTTATATATAATCAACTTCTTTAACCCTTCATAAAGCTGACTTCTTATAAAACTGCCCTTTTTGCATATTTCTTGACATGAAAGCACGATTGGCTGTTACCTAATATATTTGCATACTTCCATTTACCTCTGCAGCGAATTGCATCCTCTTCAATTCTGATTGGCTTCCGGAAATTAGCATTTTCCTCTCCGTGCTTAACTTTTGGAAGTGAGTTTATATATAATTTGAAATGCATTCAGATCAATGTATTCCTTGATACATTAAATTACGAGCGATACATTAAAATAGCCCGCGAGTTTCGTCGAAAAGGTGGCGTTAACAAATAAATAATTAAACAATCAACACAGGATAACGCGTATCTAATGTTATGTAAGCAAATTAATCCATGGCTGATTTTTTATTGCTTTATTTAAATACATGCAATGGGTTAAATTCATAATAATCACATGATACATTTAAAATCACATGTCTTTTATTAAATTCAAAGCCGTCAATAATATCTTAGTATTAAGATTTTTCAAAAAATTTTTTTCAGAACAAAGAAAAGACAACCTTATTCCTATTATAAGAATTTAAATCACTTTTAAATCAAGTGCATTTTATTTACGTGTGTGATTTATTATTGTAAAAAATAAAAGTGATTTTAGAAAGAAAATTTCTGTTAAAAGCAGAAATTGGCTTTGGTGAGGCGCTGATTGGCTAGAGTGGTTTGATATCTTTTATTAAGTGACTATGACATCAGAGTAATTTAACCCATTGCCCTTCTATTTCTTCCAATATTGACGATGTGTTAAGAGCTATGATGAGTTGATCTTAACCAAAACTAAATTATTAATAACAAGAAATTTCGGTACTTAAATATTATTGCAACCAATTGGCGATATTATACGAAACGAAGCACATGGATGCCAATTCAGCGCGTACGACACGTAGGAAATCGGAACTGCCAACTTGGTGAGTTATTAATAGAGTAGGCGAGAGAGATTGTTGCGACAAAATGCGTAAGTACCGAAATTTCTATACCTACTATTATGAGTTATTACTTATATGCCTTTTTTCCGTTTTATTTCCAAATTCATTGATTATCAGTAGGTGAGTTAATCATAAGCATAATTTTTCTGGTTTTTATGTTAAAAAGCAGGATTATATTTTAAAAGCGTAAATAATATTTTAAAAGCGAAAATAATATTTAAAAAAAAATTATTAAAACAAATGGCAACAACGTGCTCTTTCTTATATAAAATCTCAAGCTCGTGATTGGTTGCCCAATACGAATTTAATTAATAATTAACTCTGATCTCTCTTACGTTTCAATAACAATAATCCGGAGTAAAAATAATATCCATTTCTGTAAGTCCTTAGCATCTTAGAATTAAGTATTTATCGCAATATATAGATAATGGATTTTCATTTATTTTTCTCACAACCTTCAATAAAAGTCGAATATAATAATCCTATGCCCAGCACATCAACTTACGATATAAGCCCGACTCTTCCAAAACGCAAAAGAAGACAAATCAAGAGAAAGCTAACTTTCAAATCTTACATTTTACGAGTGAAAAGACTCATTAAACCAGAAATGAAACTTTCAACAAAGGCATTAGAAGATGTGGATAACCTTATATCGAGTATTTATCACATGTATTGTTCTGAATTGAAACGCTTGTCGAATCACACAAAGAAAAAGACATTATCTCTTCAACAAGTGGAAATAGCGACGAAGCTTTGTATTCCAGGAAGACTAAAAAATAATGCAATTGAATTTAGCAGAGGGATTCTCAATTATGCACTAGTAAACCCTCTGAAGTTGAGGTATTTACGACAATAGAATAATGTTTTGTAGGAAAAAAGTTGTATGAATTTTTATATATAATTATGAAGATATGAATAAAAAGGTCATGAAATTAAACAGGTTTCTATTTTATTGCTTTTGAGATTTTCAGAATACGTTACTGATGCCGAATGTGGTAAATTGGTTTCCAAATTAACTCGTCAGTAAAATTCTATTTTAGCTCCCACCTTTGGTAAAGAAGGAAAACAAACTGTACCAAATTGTGGCAGGTAAAGTTTAAGATTACCTTCTTTAGCTCCAAAAGTTTTCGCCGATTAATGCTATCAAAAAACCGCCTTTTTAAAATCGTCAACTTGCGCGCAAAAGTTGCCAACGTAGAGCTAAAATCCTTTAAAAATTTGGAGCAAATTTTTGTATTCAAATCAGGGGGTACAACTATGATCCAAACATTGCTCCAGCATCTCATTGTTATGTATTTAACTTTCATTCAATGTAAGGTTAATAATTCCCTAAGTTTGTAATAAATGTGTGGGTTAAAATAGGAAACAACCGCCAAACTAAAAAAAAAATTATTTCTCATTAACATTTCTTTATTTTCATTGCAAAATTCCTCTCAGTAAATTCTCGCGGTACTTACGTATTATCGTAACAATCTCCAAAGTTCGATAACTCGCCAAGGTTCCAACCCCAACTTCGTATGTGTCGAGTGTGCTGAATTGGAAATCATGTGTTTCGTTTCATATAATGTCGCCAACAGGTTACGATAATACGTAAGTACCATTCTCGGAACACCTATCGCTAAATTAAGTAACTTGGCGACCGATTCCGGACGTCAAAAAATTGACTTCGCCAAACGGCCCCTATTCTACACTTAAACTACAACGGTTATATTCCACTCTTTAATAACAAATAATTTTATTTTGTGACTACTAAAATTAAATTATCTCAAACAACCTCACTAACTTATACTCTCGGACTCTACATCATACTCTCCTCTCTGACTCCTGTCATACACTTCACGCTCCTGTTCCATTGGGGATAAAATTGTACAACGCTGTCGAAACAGCACCATCATTTCCTAAACAAGCTAAGTTTTATCCAATATGGCAAGAGATATTTATTTCACGTTTTTGTAATTCATCCTTACAGTAAGTATTCTCTAATCTGTACTTAATGTCTTAACACATAAAAACCCTCGATCGTTTTCTCGAAATCAAAAAAAGTCGCCAAATGTCGTAATATTTATTAGCCAAAAATGAAAAACGTACCCGTGCGTGCTCGAACACAATAACCTTGTTTATAAATTGGGTAAATTCTTCAAAACCACGAAATATATCTTGATGCCATTCTTTAAGATCTTCATTAGTGGACTTACGAAGACGTAATACGTAAGTACTCTTAAGTCTTAGTTTTCGATTAACTGCCAGAAGATATATACATTGTAATTTATCAAATGCTCAAGATTATTAAGTAACTAGTGTTACGAATTTTGTGTAAATAGTGTAAATAATTTGTATTTGCGTGTTTAATGCATTTATATTACTCTATGTTATGTTTATTTCATGTTAAAATTGTACCATTCACAACAATGCCTACTCGTTATAATGGCGATTCTGAGAACATGGCGAAATTGGCGTTGAGCGTTGACGACGGCACAATTTTGGCGTCTTGGCGACCATGTTGGCGATTCGGAACCCTCTGGAATCTTCAAAAAGTAGTGGATCTCTCCACTAATGCCCGAGCGGCTATATTTCTGGAAGTTTCTGTCGCGCCTATAAATAAAGATGCTCGCCGGGACGGCGAGGAGTATGGATTAAACCAACGAGTAGTGAGGATTGTTTTGACTAGCGATTTGCTCGGCTGTGCTTGTGAATAATCTTTACTTACGTGTATTTTTGAACACTGGTGATTGTGTTTGATTGCTGTTGAAGGTGTGAAGACCTTCGGAGATTTACTCTGTGAATATTGCTGCTGAATCCTGTATTTAAAGGACTGGACTTTTGATAACAAATTCGCATCGCTATTAAAGAACTGTTTATTTTCTTTGTGATTGTTTTGCATAAAATCAACGAAACACTAGGATTCCGTTACTTGGTGATATAAGAGCAACTTAAACTTGTAATGATGCATTTTAGCAGCCTAAGACAAAATTAAAACTGATTTGGTGACAGTTATAAAACTCTTGACTAAATTGTGCTGATTATACGGTCATAGTATTTGATTGAGGAAAATAAAAAATTAATAAGTTCAAATGGGGGTAAAGAAAGTAAATGAGTCATTTGTGAAATGATCTTCAGCAAAATCTAAAATCCGCATTACTTTAAACTAGATTTGGCTCCAGGTGGTTTCTTTGTCAATTGATCTGTTTGTGAACAAAAATACTGTCTTCCAAAACAGTTTGGCTTGAGAAATATATTTTCAGCAAGATGTCAACTTTTCTGATATCTTAAACAAGTAGAGACATCAGAAAGTTTCTAAAAAAAACTTTAACAGTTAAATGAATTGAAAGTTTAAAAACCTATGAAAAAATAGCTATGAACTCCAAAAATGAGAAAAATAAAATTACGATGAGGGCCCAATAACTACTGGTTGAACTTAAAAAAATAGCTGCATGAACCGGCGTTGTGCGGACTTTTTCGAGTGTATAACTTTTTGCAAAATGAAATTTCCTGTTCTCAACTCGGTGTCATCAATTCTTGGTGTCAGCGTAATTTTTATATACATGTCATTAAAATTCTCTTTTTCGAAATTTCGTCCACCTTTTTGCCCCGTCGAACGGATCTGTTTCCCCTCCTCTTAGCCCAGCGTTGCACTATTGGGTGTAAATGGTACTTTCAGGGCGTTATTCCTTTTGGATATCGATAAAAACCTTTAAGTAAGACGAAGGAAAGAAGAGAGTATTTTTTAAACTTATAGTAGAGGACAAGGAAACACTCACCTTGTGTTATGATACGAGGGTATATATTTTTCTTTGATTAGTAAATTTTGAACGGATCCATCTATTCAGCGAAAAGTACAATAACATTACAAAAAAAGGTTCGTAAGCCATCATATTAGAAGTTTCCCAGGTTTTTGACTACCAGAGTTCGTCATAGTCAACAGTAGTAAGTTGATTTCAGTTTTTATGATACTTCAGCTCACTAATAAGGACATTCTTAATGTCCCTTAAAGTATGCCATACCGCTGGAATGTTCTCTGTTTTATATACCACCCATTCGTATCCTTAGTGTAATATGAAGTCACCAAAAGCCAGGATATGCAACAAACAGTGGAAATCCTTTCCACGCATGTTCGAACGAAATAATAATAACGATGACAGCATTTGGAGACATTTATTAAATTAGTAAAATGAGTCAACTATGTACTACGTAAGTACTAAAAATATGTGTATCTTAATCAAATTGCATGTAAATAAAATTAAGATATTAGAAAAAATCATTAAATAGTGATGAAATTTTATTCAAAAACTGTTCAATTTTTATTATGAGTTTTAAGTAAACGAGAAGTAGATAAAACATGGGTGCTTTCGTATTATCCGCATGCCAATGATTAATCTCCAAAGATTTTACGATTCATGGCAACTTATTTTATCTCGAGGGTAGATAAAAATTCGTTAAAATTCGCCAAAAGTTGCCAATGGAATGTGGTGAAGTACTAAAATATGTGTTCCTCTATTTAATATTTAGGATGAAATTTTTGTTAATTTCATTGGACGTTTTACACTAATATTAGTTAAACGGTACTTACGTATTATCGTAACAATCGCCAACTCTATTGATAACTTGCCAAGTTGGCAACCCCTATTTCCTATGTGTCGTACGCGCTGAATTAGCAATCATGTGCTTCGTTTCATATAATGTCACCAATAGGTTGCGATGATGTTTAAGTACCAGATAAACTTATTTTATCAATTATATTTATTTATGTATTTTCCTAGTTTCTCTTTGTTAGCACTTAAATATATATTGATACTTACGTACTATACCATCGATCAATTTCGTAAAATCAAGAGATTGTGCCAAATGTCGTGACATGCAGCCAACAGTGGAAAACCATTTCCGTGCAAGTTCTAACTCATTAATAAAAGTGATAATCTTTGGCAATATATTTTGAATTGGCGATGTCTTTTGTCTTTTAACGAAATTAGTTGGCGGCAGTGGCGCACACAGGAAATGTTTCAAGGAGGTGGGGTCCAGGGCTGAAAGTCCACCATTCTCGTATCATGCTCCAATAAGCCGCCTGACATATTCTTTTGAT
This sequence comes from Trichonephila inaurata madagascariensis, assembly GCA_019973955.1. Lineage (NCBI taxonomy): Eukaryota > Metazoa > Arthropoda > Arachnida > Araneae > Nephilidae > Trichonephila > Trichonephila inaurata. The sequence continues at coordinate 45,601 of BMAV01016088.1, read as the reverse complement.
TTTGTCGATTTTCGGGAACAAAAAAAACAGTAAAAAAATTAATTATTGAATAAATAATTAGCATTAAAATTAATTATTAATGAAAATACTTAATTAAATTTTACGCCCTTTATATATAAGAGATCAATAAAAAAAATCAAGGGTTTTGGAGGGAAATCCGGCCCTTGTGTGCGCCCTGGTTGGTGGTTTAGTACGTAAGTACCTATATATTAATTTAATATACATAATCTTACCATATGTGTTATTACATAACTTCCTGCTACGATCTCTTTTGTTTTTGTCAGGTTATTTTTAAAATATGTTGAAAGTAAAAAAATTAAAATTACATTATCACTTACTATTTCGCTATTTTTACGTAGTGTACAATTTTTGTAAATTTATATATTAATATTTCATTTCATTACAAACTACGAGAATCAGGAGAATATCTCTCTCTCTCTATTGACAAGCCGTTAATGACATTTATGGATAGCTAAAAAATTGCATAGCTTTTAACAAGCGATTGACCTTATTAAATAATTTGCCGAAAGGAATTTGTCTCAAAGCATTAATTATTTTTAGACTCAAATATATATTGAAAGGAGAAAGAGATGGAAAAGGTATTGTCAAAAAACTTTTATGCTGTTAGAGAAGACAGAATGATAAGCGGATTTTAAAATAATCCTTTTATTTAATTCACACACACACACAAATTGAATGAACCCCTATTTTAAAATGAGTTTCAGCCAAATAATTGTGCAGTGACTTTGCTAAAATGTGTGTGTTGTATTCGGATATTATGATTCCTTTGATGACATTATTAGAGTGAGGTAACTAAAAATATCGATAAAGGAATTATATCGTTTCAATTTAAGTTTAGATCCTTCCGTGTATTTTCAAATGTATATATTTTTTAAATATTTAGAAAAGGTGGTAAACCATTTTAATTTAGCTCAGATTATACTCAGTTTCAACACAATTTAAAGCAAAATTGTAATTTGTTCGTTGATTTTGTACTTAAATTCATAATAATAAAATATTAAATTCTTATTAATTTTCCAACTTAACTTATTATAAATAAGTGAAATGGGAATGCATGCAGAAGTAATAATTAATTTGATTTAAAAAATAATCTAAATCGTAGTAATAATGACTATAAGATATTAATATCACTGACACTATGGGAAGGGTTACATTTTAAACAACATGTAGACGAAAACGAATCTTTCTGTCAAAAATTAAAGATATATTGTTGCTAATACCACCTGTCTGACGGTGTCAGATCGAGACCCACGAAATTCATCGCGGCAAAGGCCCAGATCTACGTCTGTCGTTAGGCCGTAGCTTTGAACACCATACAGGTGGCAATGCAATTGGGCTCGGTTCCTCCCCAATTTAGAATCTCCCACCTCTCTTCCCCTTCCTCCAACCTCACGAAAGGACTTGCAATTCGACAGCTATTTAGAACACCCACATACCGCAAATGCACTATATATTTACAAACATCCATGCCTTCTCCGGGATTCGAACCCAAGTCAAACGGCATAGCAGTCAGCGCCACTAACCACAATACCGGATGAGCGCAGCCCTCCAAAGCTATTCTTGTGTACGCTACTGATTAATAAAACGCACTGAAGTGATCAGGGTCAGAAAATCCAAACATATACTTTATTAAGTACCAAATACTCTGTGTACTGACGACGTTTCTACCTACAATTAACCTCCACTCTTTAATAACAACTTTATTTATAACTTTTAACTAACACCTTAGTTCATTATTCTAGTTGTATCTCTCCCTTATCCATTACTAATTTCTCACACCTTATAACACCTCACAAACTCTACTCAAACTCTCTCTTTGACGCTCCTCTCTCTTTCTCTCGTCATACACACACCTCCCCGCATTCCCGGGGATACACTCACACAACGCCGCTGTTGAAGCAGCGCTATGTATAACCTTGACACTCTGATTCCAACAACCTGAGAAAAACTTTTTTGAAGAATCTTCAGTAATATTTTCTATACATTTCATGTTTAATTTTACAAACTCCTAAAACAAAATTTAATAATTGAGAGGGTCCTTTTATTATGTTGTATGTCAATGCCACCGAAAGAAATTGTTAACAGATGATAAGCAAGTATTTGCATACAATATTACCGTCATTTTTTTCACCACTCGAAGAACGATTCCGTGGAAGATTAGAAACGAGTCTGCATTTCAACATTAAAAGAGTTGCTCCACGACTTATAAAACTTTTATCTCCCATCTCTTAACAAAGAGCAAATCCGGTTAGCCTCAAGCCACGAACATGCATTTGGAGAAGGAAAATGAAAGTTTCTATCCACAGCTGGCGAGCGCTTGAGAAAAACGACAAGTCCACTAATGCGAGAAGACAAAGCCATGCAGTGGATATACGTAACCAAGTTTCCTGTCAAGAAGAGTTATTTTCTTTGACGCCAAACATTTTTTTCATTCTTTTTTGCTTTTAATTCTTTCTTTCTCATGCCTTTAATGCGCCGTGAAGAGAATGAAAAAAAGGAGCATGTAATAGGGGCATTATTATCATGACTGCTTGTGCGGCAGCATGTACGAGATCTTCTTTGGATGGAGACGTCTGTGGAATATTTCTTGAAAGGAAATGCTGCGATTGGTTGGTTGGGAGGAATAAAATGGATCTTCCGTTTAATGATGTCTTAAACGTGGGGCATATTTCATGTCACTTTGATAAACCTGATCTTATCATGGCAGTCTCTGTTTCATTCCATTTACTTGAAATGTCTACGTTTATGAACGTATAAAAGCTGTTCGGTCCTCTTAGTCTCGAGAAAGAATCTAAACAGATAAATTAGCTTGATGGCCAGAAATAAAAAGCTAATTAAGCTTAATTTTTCCACAACGGATTTTTAAAATTTAAATTTTAGAGTTCAAAATGCGCAAGTGGACAGTAATATTTCCTTTAAAATTATTCTACATATCAGGGGTGGTGAATCTTTATGGATTAACGTGCCATTTTTTTTCTGAAGAAATGTTTAATGAAGTATAGATATACCGTCAAATAACTTTTTTGATTTGTGATTATTGGGAAAATAATAAAACTAAATACTATCAACTGAAGACGTTATTTACTGCAGAAATATAAATTTTGCACTGTACAATAGCATATTTGGTTAAAGCGTAAATTAGGGGGGGGGGCTTGGCGATGTAAATTTCTTTTGGCAACCGAAATCGTTCGCCAAGCTACTTCATTTAGCGATAGGTGTTTTTGGCGACCGGATTCGATAGTCAAGCTATCTATGACATCTAGATATAAATCGCAAATCCAAAGCCCCCTAATCTACACTTTAGCCGTATGTTTTAGTTATGCGTAAATTAATAAAAATTACATCCCAATTAAATTAAATTAAAGTAACATCAGTATGACTTCTGTTGTTGCAGATTATATGACAAATAACTTATATTAGAATTTTCAGACAATAACAAACGAGTATGCTTCCCGCCGGCCGCTCCGCGACCTACCACTTAGGTTTGTTCATAGTACTTAATAGTGAACTTTGTTATTTTGAACTAAAATGCAAACCGTTTTGATCAGTGGCGTGCCCAAAATATTGTGTTGCGTGCCATCTGCCAATGGATTGCCATCCCTGTTATATATACAGTTTACTGCGTTAATTCATTATTTTACTTTTATACATAAGCTTTACGTTAATTTAAAATTATTCAATTCATTTTTAAAAGTTCCTTCACAAAACATTTTTAGATTTTGTTTTAAATTTTTATCAATTCTAAACATTTTTTTTTTTAAACTTGAAACATTTTAAAAATACCTTTTTTTCCTCTTATGCAAGTTATACTGAAAAAGTACGAGGTTTGATGCAAAGTTATAGTAGTACGTTACATTTATGTTAATAATAAAAAGCAGATTTCAAAAAGAAAAAAAATAATAATTGCACATGTTTAAATACAGGCTTTCATATTTAATTTCATTCTCACATTTCGTAAGATCAATGAAAGTTATGACTATAACATCCCTAAAATAGATTAGAAAGTTAGGTTCTAATTTTTAAAACTTTTTAATTAATTGCAAATAGATATTAATTCTAAACAATAAATTTGTACTAAATAAGAGTTCAGAAATACAAAATATATGTTTCACTTTCCTCAATATTCTTTTTTTTAAAAAAATCATTAACAATATCTTAATATTTTATGTTAAGATGATAGATTTTAAGTATTTTTCATTAATTTCACTTTCTAAAAAAGTATAAATAAAATAACTACCGTAAACATAAACTTGTTTGAAAGATAATTACAATTACGTAACATAAAAATGTTTATTATTCTAAAAATAAAAGCTAAAACTTAAGAAATGAAAAACTTTTAACCAAGAAAATCAGAAACAGTGCAATAAACAAATAATAAAATAATCAATTCTGATTATGCAATTGGATGTGTGCGGAATTACGAGAGATATCTGAAATTAATAAAACAAACAAAACAGTTTAAATCATATCATGGAATATTCGATTACTTTTAGAATAAGATTACAGTAAACAATTGAGAATTAAAATTAGAGAATTTAATCCAAATTGTGTTGAAACATAACCCCGAAATATTATTAAAATCCATTAGAAATACTCAAATATTCCGAAACTGCCCCTGGGAAAGAAATATTTTAAATAAAGTGTCTCCTTTCTCTTCTTATAAGTAATTTAATTTAGTTGAATGTTATCGCTCACGGTTTTCTTGGAAGTGATTAACTAAATTGATACCTTAAACGAAATTTCGGAAAATTAAACGAAAACCAATGTGTTAAAGCAATTGCATTTTGTTCTTTTGTTGGAACTTCGTAGGCGTATTATCGTGATTATTCTGTAAATTGTTTGTCGTTACACTTGAGAGAATTGAAGTATTCGACATTTTTTCTTTGTGAGAATATTTGTAATTTCAGTTTAGATTTTTAAATTAATTTAACAGTTTTCAAAAATATCGATAAGAATATATTTTATTTCAATGGTTTCTAATTTGATGAAATATTATCAGTTAAAAGGTAAGATACATTTTTTTGTTTAAAAAATAATAGTGAAGAATTAATAAATTTTATTGTTGAGATATAAGAAAGAATTTAAAGCAAGGGAAAAAAATGATAAGGAAAAAATATTTTTTAAAATATATTATAATAAAAATTATTAACGGTTGAAAAAAAGGTATTGAAAGATGATATCTTGTTTATATTTAAAGCAAAAGTGCTATGTTTCTATTTTGCATGTATATTTTTTTGTTTCAAACTGCTGTTGTTTTAATTTGGAATTTTGGAATTTAAAAAACTTATATACTAAAGATTTGTATCTGACAAATGTGAAAAATTAACTGATGTATACTTTTTTTTCTCTTCACTCTCCTGTGGATTAATGAATTAAATGTAATGATTTTTTCTTCTTCAATGGCTCGACAGCTCTGGGTGGGCCCTGGCCTTCTTCAGAAGTTTTCTCCAGGCATCCCTACTTTCGTTTTCCAGTTTTTGACTTTTTAAATATTTAGGTTTTTTCAACACAGTATATCTATCTTAATGGGGTTCTACCCCGAGGTCCATTTCCCATGGGCTTTGCCAGAAAAATGTTCTTGCAGCTACGATCTTCATTCGTTCTAGCTTTATGACCGGTCCATTTAAATCTGTGTAATTTGATAATATCTTCATTTCAATATATCTGATATTTTACAATATCAGGTTGGTTGGTTGTAAATTTTGTAGAGTTCTAAGCTAGATCTTCTCCATGATCCATTCACTTGGATCCCAGCAAGAATGCATCTTAAAATCTTTCTCTCGAAAATTCCCAAAGATCGAAATTATAATTAAATATATTTAAACCTCAATTACAATGTTACAGGCATTAAGGTCCTGTTTGGTAACTGAACTGAACTTGAAGCACATTTTCAGGCAGAAAAATATCTTAATTTTCATGAAAATTTGCAACATTGTAATTCGTACATCTGTTTCTAATATAGTTTTTAAAATTTCAAAATATTCCTTAAATAAGTAATTCAATTCCTACTATTAGCTCACACTCTCTATTTATTTCTTTATTTACCTTCGTGGAATTTTCAATCGTTAATAAAATAAACTTTAAAGCGCTCAATTGAGCTGAAATTTTATATACATGATTATTTTGGATGACAATACAGTGTTTTAATTATAATTAATAAAAATTAATTGATTAAAAATAATTATTCAAAGAATTACAAATACAGCCACGTTGGCATCGTTTTTGGCGACAGCGACCATTTTGGTGACTTGTGTCATAACAAACTTGAAAAGTTTTTCTTCTCACATTTTAAAGCGTTCATTGGAGCTGAAATTTTTTATACACGATTGTTTTGGGTAAAAAGAAAATTATTTAATTATAATTAATTAAAATGAATTGACTGAAACTAATTATTTAAAGAATTACAGATACAGCTACGTTGATTTCATTTCTAGGTACTTGGGTTAAAGCTTTAAAAGATTTTTTTTTCTCACGTCTTAAAACATTCAGCTGAACTGAAATTTTATAGACATGACTGTTTTGGATGACAATACGATACTTTAATGATAATTAATAAAAATTAATCATCACTTAATGTTGTGATTCTGTCACATGTATATACATATTCATATTAATTGTAACTATTTAATAAAAGTAGCTAAAATACAAATTTTTCTTTGTTGATTTAAGTAGGAATTGACTTATTTTTTTATATATATTACTTGTTTTTTCATCATAATATGTAAAGTATACAGCATTTAAGTATTTAACATTACGATAAATGAAACAAAAGGGGGAACACATTTTACATCAGAAAAGATGAATCCATTCAAATAAAAATGGACTGTTCTCTATAAAATAATGAAGCCTGAATATAAAATTAATTTTGGAGCACTTTTCTAACTGAAATATGTCGCTTTTGGGTCATATCCTTTAAGATTAGGGAAGACATCCTGAAGGGATCAATAAATCAGACAGAGATTTACATTGGATATATTTTCCAAACAGAATGTGTTTTACACAAGGGATAAAAGTTATCAAAATAACACATTAAAAATTCTAAGCACAGCACGAGGAATTAAAGAACTTCTTGTTTAAAAACAAGTAATAAAATAGCTTTCAGTTATGTAACCGCTCTTAATCATGACGGTTATGATGTTATGGTTGAATTATAGAAACGATTGGATAAAATAAATAGTTATTATTGCGATAGCATAATCTTAAAGAAATCGGCAGTACTTGACTAGTTTGATTTTAATATGTTGTATAAAAACATATTTAATGATAACAATAAATTTTACCTCAAAATGCAAACTATTTATCAGGTTCCCCTTGGTATGCTAAGAAGGAGAAGTCTGAAGAAATCACAATAATACAAACACGGAATACAATTAACAACAAAAAAATTTAAAATTGTTTTTAAAGAAATTTTATTACAGTTTTCAGCAATGCTCGAAGCATGATATTACACTACAGCCGAATTTTGCATTGTCAAGTGAATTGAACCCACCAGAATATGTGTTCACTAGCGGGTATACCTACTCTTCGTAAGGTAATTTGAAAAATGTAACAATCGAGATAGAAAGGATAAAAAAAATAATTAATGAGGACAAAATTCAATTAATATTTTAAATAAATTTAAGTGAATTCTAACTAAGAGGAAAGAGCGAATTAGCAAATAAAATAGCGAAGTTACAAAAATAAAGCTAAATAACATTGTAATTCCAAGGTTTTTTTTAGCCAGTTTAAAACATTAAGCCCAGTGGCTGAGTGGTGGTATCGGATTTTAAACTCCGGGCTGGGCAAGGTCGATTCAGCCATTCATCCCTTCAGTGGGTCGATAAATGAGTACCAAGCTTGCTTAGGGTCTAAACTCTAGGGGTTTCGTGTCAGACTGAGCATCTGACCGGAACATCTGCTCATGCACTTCACTGCCCAAGGTCGGGAAAACTGAGATAGGCCTTGACCCTCATGGGCCGTTGCGGCAGTGGGTTTTGTTTGAAACATTATCTAATGAAATATCTAAATATTTTTCTTTAAACCACAGGGTGAGATGAATTCCGCGAAATCTGTTCTTAGCGGATTTCTACTCAACAAAAGATACTTGCATGCCAAATTTCTAGTCAGTACGTTTATATAAAATGGAATTTTGGTCCATGCCTGAAGACGTCCCTGTTTGTATAGATTTTTAAAAAGTATTTGAGTGAAATTGCATCTGTTAATGTCCAAATGTAAGTTATCTACAAAAAATCAAACTTTTTGATTAATGGATTTAAGCGCGTGCTTTTGTGTCTTACAAAAAAAGTTAGACGAAAATTATTCACGAATAAAGCAATTATTTTATCCTAGAGTTTTCCCTGCGAGTAAATTGCTCATGATAGATGTGCAAAACTGATATAAAAGAAACTGTCGTTCATTTTCCATTGTTTCCATTCAATTACTTCGTCGAAACTACTCATTTTACTATCTCTACACAATTGCCTAAGAAAAAGCCTATTTTCCTGCTCAAATAACACTCTTCCGTAGAATAACTTAAGTCATTGTATTCCTGCGTTTACCAAAAAATGACTTCATCTATTTTTGTTTTCTTGCTCATATAAATCATCCGACAAAAGTTATTTGCGACGAGTACCTAATCCAGACTTCCATTTTCGTGAGAAAAACGTTGCCTCGGGAAAAAATTCTGTTGTTCTTTGCTAGAAATTTTTCTCGATCGATATGTAAGCATTTTTCTACCTCATTTCCGCTTTGCTTTCTTTTTCTCTTTTCGATAAGGAAAAGAGCTCTGGTCGTCTTCAAAGCCTGCTGTCACATCATCTCTAGCCTTGGGTAAATACGCTGTCAACGGTCGTAGCTTTGACAACCCCTCCCCAAACAGGCCTCGCGTCTAAGACAGTTTATTTACATTACTTCGTGCATATTAAATAAATTCTCCAGCCCGCCCCGCTTATAATGGTAAGGGGAAAAGAAAACGCAATTTCCTTTGACGACTGATCAATATCCATAAACGCCAACGACATCTGGCGGGCATTTTTATGTCGTTATATGTTAGCTTTAGCAAAAGAAAAAGGGTAAGGCACTAAAAAAGAGGTATAACCTTTATTTTACCTCTACATCATACTTTCGGCTAGATAGGGTTTCGCTGTTATTAGGAACGTTAAAGAAGAATTTAATGGAAAAGTATCCAAATTTTTCGAAGAATCCAGTTCTTAAAAATTAATTTGCTTCCCAAATCGCAATTAAAAGACCAAAATCACGAATAGTAATTATGTTCTCGAAATGATGAGCTACTGAAACAGTTTGTTTAAAAGTATAGAAAAAACGTTATCTGATTTTGGAATATCCTATTACAAATTTAATTTCCTTTTCAGAAAAATGATATGGAGAACAAGTAATTAAAAATACGATGTTTGATAAAGAGTAAAGAAAGTGCTTGACATATCTTCTCGTATTTCCTCCTTAATACTATTTCTTTTAAAACAATCATCAGATTTGGCGCTCGCTTTAGATATGTTTAACTTTTCTGTGAAATTAATATCTTATTAAAAGATTCTTTACATGGTAAATAATTAATTTTATGTTCTTTTCATATTCAAATATGTAATATTTTTAATTTTCTGTTCAGAAAATATTTTGCGATGAATTTAAAACTGGTGGTTGAAAGATGATAGGTATTATGCACATGTAAACGTTAATTTTTGAATTGAACAGTAACTGTGTGATTAAATATATTGCTTTATTTCTAACCAATTAAAATATTTTAAGAATGATATTTGTACGTAAAAAGCGTCAAAATGTATCTCTTTTCATCTTTAATATAGAAATTTTCGTAAGCAGCTTCCAAAATTTCTTTACATGTTTTGAAATTTTTACGAAATCAGCAATCACACAAACAGGATGAATTTTAAGCAGCTTTTATCATTTTAATTTATCTGAAAACATGCTTACGTACAGCGATCTTTAATAACATGCAGGGTGGGGAAAAGAAAAGAAATTATTTTGAGGGTAACCAAATATTTATAATTTTATAACTTTCATACGAAGTGATTTTAAGGTATACAGACATTAAATATTTTTTATATTTTCACAATTAATTTGTAATATTTGGTTGCGTTTAATTACTTGATGAAAGGAAAATTACTGTCAATTTTGTATAAAATTATATTTTACACAAATTCAATATGTGTTACACCAAGGAGTTGTGCAAATGTTTCAGAGATAACCAAATTTGTTTTTTAATGCATAAGAAAATTAGCTTTAAATAAATTAATGAGAATTATTTTTAAGCATAAAATAACTTTTTAGTCCACAGAGCAATTTCTCGCTGTTGTAGGTTAAAATTACACTAAAATTGTCCTTTTTATTATGTTTCAAAAATAACTTCTATTATATGTTGTATTTATATTTTACGGTAAATCAAAAAATTTGACACCTCTTTTTAAATTGTGCTAACAGACTTCTATTCTTACTTATTTAACCGTTATACTTCTGCAACAATGCTATGAAAGCTTCTTACTCATGCGGTAATGCTTATTTTTTCTCTTTTTTTTTCCTTCTGTGTAAATAGAGATTATTATTCCTTTTAACCTTTTTTAAAAAATATAAAAGTTGTATGATACAAAAAAAAATCTCCGCAAACTAAAGTAAATTATTGGCTTACAAAATTCATTCAACGAGAAGGATGAGCCCATTTTCATAAACGAATTAAATCAAAACAATAAGTTCGTATTTCATCGTCATCTTTTAATAATCTTCCTCGTTTTTGAGAACTTGATGACTGTCAATGTTAAAAATCCAAATCCCCAGAACCATGATATACAAAAGGCAGAAGAATTTTAATAGCTTTCATACTGATTGCAGGATACAAGTTTTTGACAGAAAGCCAAAATTCATTCAAATTTTTCCCGAAGAATATTGAACGTTAAAATATCGTTCCTCAAAATCACTAAGCTGTTCTTTTTCTGTTCTTGTCACATTTGGTGTCTTGCAAATTACAACTGGGTTGATTTATTCATTTTCTTCTCAGTCGAAGGCGGAAGAAAATTGGTTTTAAGTAAAGTTTGAAGCCAATTTGAATCAACGTCAATTACAAGAAGGAGAAAAATAATATTAAATAAAAATGCGGTAAGCTAAATCTAAAAATAACTTTTAGCATCCGTTAAGGCAATAACATAAATCATTTCAAAGTTGCAAAACCAAAAAAATTTTAATTCTTGTCAAAAACACTTGCGGCACGGCAAATTTGACAATGTGTCGTGACCCATTGGTGTGCCACTGTACATTCGTTGAGAAACACTGAAATAGATCATGGCTTGGGATTGCAATACCAGTATACAGGGATACCGAATACCGGTATTTTGAGCCTTTTGTACAATTTTGTATAATACCGGTATTCACAAGTTTAAATACCGGTTTTTCGGTATTTACTAGGGAAATATATATATATATATACTAACTGAAAATAGAATAAAACGGAACATTTGTAAATATAAGGTTCTAAAACACGGAACAATTTACTCCTAATGATAGAACGATTTTTGAAACTGAAATATCCAATCAAAAAAGCAATGATTGATTTAAACCTGCAAATCAGTTTTTCAATTATGGATTCGACTTAATATCCAGAATTGCATCAGCTATATTTCAATAAAACTGGCTTTTGAGGAATTATGTCGGAAAGATTTTAATTTATTAACAGCTAATGCAAGAATAAATTTCATGTTGCAGGCACTAAAAGAACAATACACATTACATTGAAAAATCGCACAGAAGAAAGGCATACCGAAATAAAAAAATGTCTTACTGTTTTTACCAGATTATAATGATTTTAAAAATGAAAATAAAAAAGAAGAAAAGAGACTAACCAATACAAATATGATCAGGATCAGTGGCGCACACAAGGGGGGGTGTCCGGACCCCCCAAACCCTTGATTTTTTTTCTGATTGATTATAATTCTAAGTATATAGTACGTAAAATTTAATTAAGTATTTGTTGTTAATGATTAATTTTATTAATTAATGCTATAATTATTTATTCAATAATTAGTTTTTTACTGTGTTTTGTTCCCGAAAATCGACAAAATCAAAAGGAGCATAATACAAGAATGGTGAATTTTCGACCCTGGACCCCCTCCCTGGAAAAATTGCTGTGCGCGTTACTGATCAGGATTATTGTACATTTTCTTAAAATTTTTTACCCAGAAACCTACCCACATTCAGAAGAATTCGATACAGTTATCGAAGATAATCATCCAAAACCATCCTACGAGAAATCGATTTATTTGAAGAAGAGGGATTTAGAGGTAAATACTAGGGAAAAGTATATCGCGCATTGCTAACAGTACCACCAACTAGCATAGCTGCCGAAAGAGAATTTTCGACAGTTCGTAATTTTTGCACAAAATTACGTTACAGGCTTAATGTACAGTACAATTGATGCATTAGGTTTTTTACGATCACATTTAAAAATTTGTAATAGTACCACAGACTGAATAGAGATATTTACACTTTTTTGTGATTTAAATAAATAAGATGTTCCTTTACTTTTTTGTGATTCTTTATATACTATTATAATTTATAAGTGGCAAATTATTTTCTGTGACATTTACACTCTCTAATAAAACTGGCAAATATAAAACAAAGAAACACCCGTGTTTTCTTTCTTTTTCTAAAATTTCCACTACCGGTATTAAGATCTAAAAAATACCGAATACCGGTATTGAGCTTTTGGTCCGATATTGCAATCCCTAATCATGGCTGCTTTATTATTACCGCTCTACCAAAAGGAACAGTGAGTAATGATCCTATTTCTCTCTGAACGAAGTGTTGAAAATTCAAAATTTTCATCGTAAACTATCATTTGAATAAAGGGAAAGGGCACACACACTATCCAGTAGAATGGAGAAGTTTTAAAGTGGCAGCACAAGTGTCATATGTGAAGGAAAAGGGCAACCACATCAGCCATCAACTATCATCAACCACAGCCTCCACAAAAGATGACATTTGGCAAGTTCCAGATATGTTTCTAATGAATAACCAAATTACCATCGATGAAGTCGCACTGCTTTGAACATTATGATTCTGGTCATCAGCTGGCTTTCATAAAATTTGTGCATAATGAGTATCAAGAAAGTTTACAAAACATAAGCTCACATTTTCCTATATTCCAGACGTAACTCCATCTGACTTTCACTTGCTTAGACTGGTCCAGGATATTTTGCGAGTAAAATGAGTTCAAATGAGGCGCAAAAATGACTTTGTGACTAACCAAAAACTTTTTATTTGGAAGGAATACGTAAGCTTATTGACCGTTGGGCAAAGTGTATTAATAATGAGGGTGATAAGGTATAAAAATGATATGCATGATGAAAGCTTAGTTTCCTGTAAATAAATTGTACAATTTAAAAGTATATATTAAAATGGATAATTTTTGACTTAGAATCAAACACACACTCACATACATACGTATATACCGTAAAATACAGCGTACAACACGCAACTATATTTTATAGCTTCAATTTTTAATTTTTGGGTATATTCGCCGTATAACACGCGAACACAACACAACACGCACGCATAACACAAGTGTGAAATGCTCTTATGCTTCGAAGTCATTTATTAGAGGTATTATTCCAAGCTTTAGGAAAAAAAATAGCTTACGTCTAAAACTACAACCCTTTAAGCTCATAAGGAATATCTCTCTCATTTCTTTCAAATAAACAGTATTTTGATACATATAGAAGTCTAATTTTTTTTCTATGTTCACTTCTTTGTTTTTAAAGCTCTCATTTTGTATCCGGCGTATAAAGAGCACCCGTAAATTTCGAACTTAATTTTTGTGTTAAAAGTGGGCGTTATGTGCCGGATTTTGCGGTAAGTACAACTAAGGTTTTCACCTCCCTAGGGCAAAATCATTTTTCTCTCTCTCTCCTAACAAGGTCTGAACTGTTACGTCTTGCTTTCCCGGAAATTTTTCATTTTTATTACATAAACCCTGAATTTGTTGGCAAATTTTTAGATAAAGAAAAAGTAAACAAGGTGAAATAATGGAGACAGCAACGCACTTCGAAGATCTAATTCAGGGGTGGCGAACCTTTATGGATGAACGTGCCATTCTTTCTGAAGAAATGTTTAATGTTTAAATAATTTTGACTTGTGATTATCGGAGAAACAATAAAAATATGTGCAAACAACTCAAAATTCTTTATTCATCATGAAAAAATGCATTTTGATCTGTATAATAGTAAATGTTTTAGTTATATACGTGTAGTTCAAATTAAAGTAACATTAGTGTGATTTCTGTTGTTACAGTTTAGATGACAAATGGTATTAGGATTGTAAGATGTTAATTTAAGCAGAATGCATGCTGAATTAGAGTCACCTGCCAAACGGTTTCTATGCGAGTTATTAATGTTATTCATCTATAGAAAGAATGACTCGCAGGCATAGGTAGTTGAAAACATGGTTAAAATAGCATGAGCCAGCTTTTCAAACAGTTAAATGTGTCTGGTATCAAATTCCATGTTTCGAAAATTTTATTATTATCATTTTTACTTATATTGCTTGTTAATTTTTTGTTTCAATCACTTCTAGCTTTTTCCTTGCTTCAATAATTTTTGAATTCATATTGAATTTCGTGCATTTCAAATTCTTCAATTTCTAACCAATCGAATAAGGGCAAATTCAGTTTATCAAATGAAGTCACATCGGATACATAATAAACTCGAACGTCTCCGATAATTCTTTGAACTGAGAAAATCTCGCAGCAAATTCCTTGATTGAAGAATCAAACACGGTAACAAATTCTTCAATAGCTCTTTTTCTACGTCTGGTTTCTCATGTACATCTAAATGTTTGATTTTTTTTTCAAGTTTGGTAAGTACTTGGAGTTTTTTGTAATAATAATAACAAACACAATAACTAATGATTGTATTCCACTCCACCCCGCAACCGATCATTCACGATTGTTCTTAATACTTCATAATAAACTTTATTATTAACTAAAATGCAAACCGTTTTGATCTGTGGCGTGCCCGAAATATTGTGTCACGTGCCATCAATGGTACGCGTGACATTGGTTCGCCCCATCCCTGATCTAATTGAATAACAGTGAAAGACAAAATCAAGAAAGATAAATGCGTATAAAAATTTATTCAGAATTATATTTTCTTAATTTGCAGAATTAAAAACATTTTATTTTGAAATTCATTTGTCACTATTTAAGATCAGTTTGGCGCCTTTTCCTCCCTTTCCTCAAATGCTGCACCCTAAGACATGTTCTCTTTTGCCCTTCCCTCTCATTTACGAACACCTCTGATACATATAACAATATCTCTTTTCAAATATTAAAAGAAAATAATATATTTAATTGAAATTCATTTTAAATTTCAGATTTGTTTTTATTTTATTTTACGAAACTGGATTAAAACCGGTTTTGTGTGAATTTTAGTCAAATCACGCAATCGTTAGTTTCAATGCTAAGTTTTTGTGTAAGCAAATACTGGCTCCACTCTATTTTGTAGAGGGCAATGAACCTTATACCTCTTTTTTCAATTCCTACATACTATTGGCTCACACTCTATATATTTATTTATTTTGGTTGAAATTTCAATCGTTAATAAAATACATTTTAAAGCGCTCAATTGAGTTGAAATTTTATATACATGGTTATATTGGACGACAATACAGTAATTCAATTATAATTAATAAAAATTATTTGATTAAAACTAATTATTTAAAGAATTACAAAGACAGCCACGTTGGCATCATTTTTGGCGACTTAGTGACCATTTTTGACTTAGCGACCATTTTGGTGACTTGTGTCAAAACCTGAAAAGGTTTTTTTCTCACGTGTTAAAGCATTCAGTTGAACTGAAATTTTATATACACGATTGTTTTGGACGACAATACGATACTTTAATGATAATTAATAAAAATGAATTACCACTTAATGTTGTGATTCTGTCATATGTATATGCTTATTTATATTAATTAACTATTTAATAAAAAGTAGCTAAAATAAAAATTTTCTTTGTTGATCTAAATATGAATTGACTTTAAAAATTTTTTTTATATTACTTGTTTAATAATAGAATTAGGTTAATCTGACTGAAAATCTGTTAAGATATTTTTAACAATTTGAAACTTTAATAACAAATAATATAAAAAAATATTTTAAGCCAATTCCTACTTAGGTCAACAAAGAAAAATTTAATTTTAGTTACTTTTTATCAAATAATTACAATTAATATAAATATTATATACATATGATAGAATCACAATATTAATGGCAATTAATATTTATTAATTATCATTAAAACAATCGTGTTTATAAAATTTCTGTTCAATTGAATGCTTTAAAACGTGAGAAAAAAAAATCTTTTTAAATTTGACCCAACTCACTAAAAATGAAGCTAACGTGACTGTATCTGTAATTATTTAAATAATTAGTTTCAGCCAATTAGTTTTAATAAATTATAATTAAATTATCGTATTGTCACCCAAAACAATCATGTATAGAAAACTTAAGCTCAAGTGCTTTCAAATGTTCGAAAAAACATTTTAAAGTTTTGGCACAAGTCACCAAAATGGTCTCTTAAGTAGCCAAAGATGATGCTAATGTGATTGTACCTGTAATTCTTTAAATAATTAGTTTTTAAGCAATTAATTTTTATTAATTATAATTAAATTACCGTATTGTCATCCAAAATAATCGTGTATATAAAATTTTAGCTCAGTTGAGCACTTCAAAATGTATTTTACTAACGATTGAAAATTTGAACAAGATATATATAGGGAGATTATGAACTAACAGTAGGAACTGAATAAAAAGAAAATCAGAAGGATTTTTTTGAGTTTGCTTTTTGTCAAAAAATATGTTACATGACCGAAGGAATTACATGTGTATCTATGTGATTATAGATAATTAAAATGAAAGCAAACAATAAAGAATCTTTTTTAAAAAAAATTTCAGCAGATTAAAAAATACTTTTTTAAAAATTTAAATGGGTGATTACGATCAGTAATTCATTCAATTCTACTGAGGCATACAGTTAAGAACATACAAATAAATATAATTACAAGTGTTTAAGAAGGATATCAAATTTTAATTAATGTATTGTTAGTCGACACTTAGGACTAAAACACTCTAGATTTTAAAACTCAACAATTTTAATTTTACGAAGAAAGCTGTTTAACAAGTGCCATCAGCTTTATGCGGCGAACCTCTCCTAGAGAGGCAGAACAGCAACTGAACATTCCACAATTTCTTATTACAATAACAACTTTCAAAATCAAACATATTGTCATCGCAAAAAAGATAAATACAAGTCAAGGGTCTTCATAAATAACATGACAAAAATAATTATTCTACACAAATAACATATTAATAAGAATTTTATTGCTATTTACAACATGTAAATGAACATACAAATGAACAATTAATGATAAAAAATACTATTTGGTTAATAATAAATTTGCAATTCCACCCAGTCAATTGTCAAAATTTGCCATAGCAATTTTTTGCTTATCCCTTTTGGTTAAAAGTATTATATACTCTTTTTACATTTTATATGTCATCAAATATTCGATTTTCGCATCAATTTTTTCCACTAAAAATTTAAACTTTATGCGCTCGTAAAAATATTAAACCCTGTATAACTTTCATTATTTACTAAGAATAATTTCAAAATAAAAAAAAAAAACGGGAAAAAATTCAAATGTTTTGTGTACTGCACTTAAACAAGAACTAAGAAAGCTACAAAATTCTCTGCTGTATGGAATTAGTCTACTTTCTTACACCAAATAAAAGGATTACAAGAGACCTAATTAAACTCTTTAGGTCATCTTCATTTCCATTTAGCAGTATTAGGCAAGTCCATTAAGGAAACACAATTTCAGAACTAAAATTAAAAACACCCATCTTATCATATACACGGTAAAGCAATTAACCTTCATTAATGTATTTAATTATAATCCCTTCCTTTGCGTACAACATCTTTAATAACGTGGCGAAATAAGTCTCTCTCATGTAAATGGCGTTTCGTAGCAAATTTCATTTGCGGACATTCCTCCTCCGTTATGAATGATAATTTAGTTAATATATAAATATCCCGAGGTTTACTCTACAGTATTACGTTGATCTAAAATAAAATGTTTTTATTAAGTGTTTAAGTGAATTGCAAATTTTTATCGCCTTTGAATGCTTGAGATGAAAGTACTAGACAATAGCGTACAGTGAGAATTTTAGCTCAACATTCCGAAAGTTTAATTAATATGAAGCTTATTTTCAATTTTATGCATGCCGATGGAATCCGAAAAGAATTTTTAATATTGTACTGTGAATAAATAATGTGCAATGATTTTAACGAGTCACTAAAACAAAAAAGAAATTCGTTTTTTTTTGTCTTTCCTTTACATTTCGTTTCAATCATTATACTTACATTTCACTTCAGTTATTATATCTATTGAGTTTTCATAAATAAATAACTTGCAAACGATAATTATTTCCTTTTTAATGATTTCTAAATCGTTTGGTCTAAATATTTAAATATTTTTTTCACATTTGTACAAAATGAAATATATTAAGTGAAAATGAATCATAATAGCATTTTTTCCATTTCGAATTTCTTTCAAATCAAGTTTTATTTTTTCACTAAAACTATTTAGAACTGAATTGTTATTTCTATAAGTTCATAAATATTGCCAGTTTTAAGTCTGTTGAAATAAGTAATTAAAATAATGATGAAAAGTTTTCTATCCAACAATAATTAACAAAAGAAAATATAAATTTCTCTTTGTTATCTTACACAATTCTTAATACTAATATGATATAATATTTTTATTTTTTTACTTTTTTCTAAAGTACTTATCATAAATAGCTTATATTCCTTTTAAATGTTACCATTTTCTCTTTTTTTTAATACGTAGTATTTCATTGAAACGCAGTGCTTAAAGCTTTTCTTTTCTATTTTAACAATACTTTATGCTTTTTACTTTAGATTTTTAAATAATAATAATAATAGTAATTTACATTTATTATTTTTTCTTAATTAATGTGTTCTAGTTACTGAATTGATTGTAACTTATTTGTCTTGTTGATATTCAAAAAAAGCGTTCTCTTTCGCATTTAAAATTGAGTAATTATATAATTTTAAAATGTTTTTTATTCGTGACGTTTCAACTGTTTGAATGATTAAAAAATAATGATACGTAAACTATATATAATTTATTAGATACCTGATTGGAAATAGTTTAATGATCATGTCCAAACTCAAAAGTGTGTGTGGGGGATGATGAAACAAAATGTCATATAAAATGTCTGTCACATAAAATAGTATTTACTTAAACGGGTCGCAAATAGGGCATTCTTTTACTCAGCAGAACTTCTAGACATCGCTGGAAAATTACATCTTGGAATTGTTACTAACTTCATCATTCAAAGAGGAAACCAGACCAACAAACGAGCAAGCTAATCTATGAAAAAACATCTGACAATTGAAGTAAAAAAAGCATTGTATGGGAAGAAAATTCCAACTACAATATAAAAAGCAAAAATAACAACAACAACAACAAAATGAATGTAAAAATCAATCGGAAATTCAATTAATCAAAGCTTTGCGGTTTCCATTATGTTGGTTATTTTGAACTTATGCTCAAAATGTTGATTTTACATAGTTGTTAATTACCTTCTGAAATCTAAACAATGTTTATATGGATGAAATAAAGTGCATTTGGAAGAATTAAAAATACGAAAACTTTTTATCTGAATTCCAGACGTAGGACTCTCTAAACTAGGCATATTAATTATTTCGAAAATGAAAGGAAAATTAAATAGAACAAAACTTCCCTAATTTCTTTTTCGAACACATTTTATTGCACACCTGCATTTAAATAACTACAATATGAGGACTATTCTTAGTATTTTTCATAGGATTAACTATATACCACGAATTCAAAATGAGATACGTAGGTGAAGTGCAGATTCAACCATTGGGCGCTTGGGGGAGGGGGAGTCCAGGGCCCCGGATAAGCTGGACGTAACCAGATTTTCTGGTTGTAAATTTCGATCCTCCAATGCCAAGGGAGCCTTTAGATCTTCTGCGCCCAGGGCCCGAAATGAGCTTAAATCGGCACTGCATAAATGTGAATTTTAAATCATCAGTCCAAGAAAACTCACTTTGTATAATGCAGTCGGACCTCTATTTAACGAAGTCGCTAAATCCGAAAAAATTTCGTTATATAGAGGTTTATCTTAGAATATACTTTATAAACCATATAAAACAAATTTTAAAATCATAAACACTATATATTATCAAAAGTAATTATTCACAATTTTTTTGTAAATTAATGTCTGTTTATTTTGTATATCTTACCCATCAAAAAAAGAAAGAAAGAAAAACTGCAAGGACAACAAGAAGAAAAAAACGTCGAAGAATATATTGTATTCTCAGCATTAAGAAGATAATTTTATATTAAAATTAATGAATTTGAAGGACATTTTCTAATTTAAAGCATTCAAGTAATTTTAAACATACATTTTAATTTTATAACTAGAAATTCTCTAATCATAAGTTGCCACATGCGTCCTTTAATTGAATTACTCATAAAATCTGCTAATTTTGTTTGAGTTTTTTGTTTAAAAATGCTTTGTTTCGTCAATACGCTTTACATCTTTGCAATGCACCAAAATCCCTTCAGGCGTATTTTTCCTAAATAAATCCGTGTCTTTTCTTAACAAAACCAGTTCAAGGTTTATGACCACCATAAAAATCTGTTAAAAGTGGGAAATAACTTGAAACGTCAAAATCACTTTAAAATAGGAAGGAAAAAAATTGAATTACAAGAGAAAAAGTTTGTTACATAGAAAATGTACTTCGTTATTGGAAGATTATTTTACGAAGAAAGTCGTGAAATGTTTTTGGTTCCAGGACAAAGTTCGCTATACAGAAAAATTCGCAATATAGAGGTCTGTAATATGGAGTTTCCACTGTATATATGAAATATGCATATATTTAAAATTCCTTAAATACTAATCCCAAAAAAGAACTGTTATATTTCGAAAAAGAAAAGATGGTGGTGGTTGTTTTTCGCGAAAGGAGTATAATATACTCCATTCCATCTAACTCCCCTAGTGATCCCAAAAATGATATTATCTGCAAGAACTCTGGTTGAAATAAATTGCCACCATGACAAAAATCTCCAGGACATCATACCCCACAAGCTCCCCCTCCCTCCAGCGCACTTTCAAACCGAGAGAAAGAGAGTGATGGTAAGAGAGAGAAACTCGTGAAGAATGTGGTGGAAATAAATTCCAAATAGGATGTTTACTGCCTTACAGAACACCGGAGCAGCATGCATGCTGCAATAAACTGGTTCTGGAGACTGCCGAGAACCGCATTCCATCCGTCCCTCCCCCCTCAACGTGTGGGGGGGGCGTACGGGAGGCCTCTCTCCGAATGGAATGGAATAGAAAGCCCATTACATTTTCGTTCGAAATGCAATCGTTGATATTTACAGACATCAACTTGTTCTGAAAATTTGTCTCGCGACTCCTCGAGTGGTTTGAAGCGATATTTATGCTTTCCATTGTTGATTTCGGAAAGAATTCGTTACGCCTTGCTTCTATACTCTCCCCCTTGTTTAGTTTCCAATCCCTTCCCTTCTCTCTATGAGAGACGCCATTGTGAATATGAGTCTGGAAAGTGTATTCTGTGGTAACAGTGAAATAAATATTCGCAGATGGTTAAAGCGGTAGCTTCGATTGTTGTAATGCAAAACCATTTCGGCAAAGTGAATTCTGAAGTGTAGTGGAAATTAAATCGTCTGCTTGTGAATGCTTCGTAGTTTAGGAGAGTGTGATCAGTGTTCCATTGGTTTTAGTGTGTTTTATTTCAAGAAATGTACCTACCAAAGTTTTTTGCGTTCACAAAAGTTAATCATTATACACTAGCATTGATTCAATTGCCTTTTTATTTAATAAAATTGTTTTCTAAATTGTATTGACATTATTTTAATTAATTAAAATTGTATTTAGTTTGTTTAATAGAGTTGTGATAACTTGGTGGGAGGCGTTCTTGTGATTTAAAAGAAGTTTTCGTGTCACTTTAATGAGTAGAACAGGGCAAATTCCGTATCATGTGAAAAGCGACCTATTTTAATGTTTGTTTAACAGGCGTATTTTAATAGAGGAAAATTTCTTCAAATGGGTGGTGTATAGTAATTTTTTTAAAAATGAAACAGAAATTTTAAACCTTGATTAATAATTGTAAAATGGGGAAAAATATGTAATTTTTTTCGAAATGCATAATGCGATGTAAAAAGGAGTAAAGTTTTTAATTATTTTCCAAGTAATTAAAAACTATTTCTCATATTTCCATTTACCAAATTAAATTAAATAAACCTATGGTGTGTATGAAAGGAAATAAATAAAAATGCTTGGTTTATCAAAGTCATTGACCTCCATACTAAAAGATATCTTCGAACTGAAAACGTAAAACAGGATTTTCTCCTTTTTATGGGGAACAAAGGAAATAAATACCAATTACACACAAAAAACTTAAATTACATCTTTGAAAGCTCTATAACAAATCATAATCTTTACCTTTTGACTTTGATATGTGAAATATTAACATTTAATGTGAATTCGAATCTGCACACAAGAAAAAAAAAATTAATTAATATCTAAATATATTATACGCAAATTAATAAATTTTTTCGTCAATGATAGTCGTTCAAATAGCCAATTCAGTTTCCATTAAGATATTTAAGAAAGCAATTAATTTGCCACTGACTTATAAAATGAAAGGTATACAAGTCTACAAATAAATTTGTTATCAATGAAATAATAAAGGAAATAAATAATAAATTGTTATACACCTAAAATAAATAAAATTACTGTTATTTTCAGTGATGAAAAATAAATGCTATATGATTTATTAGGGAAAAAATCTAGAGAGTTAACTTTATTCTGGAATAATTTTGAAGCTGATAAAAATACTTCGATGTATTGATTTTCTACATTTTCCTCCAAGCAAATTTAAAGTATAATTTCTTTAGTCTGAACGAACTGGAGCTCTAGGTCATCCCTAGTATAATAAATGTCTCAAAATACATAACTAAGCACTCTATAGAGTTTAAAGAATATGCATTTTGAAAAAGAAAGTGATAGTGGTGGTGGGACTCATTCCCATCTGGTCTAGTGGAACTAGACCAGATCAATGAACCCATAAACCTGCACAAAGTCTAAGAACAGCAAGGGGCAAGCAACAGCCTCCTCCAACAACCTCCTCCTGACATAGCAGAAAATTGGCGAGGAGAAAATGGACTGATGTCACATTTGGTACAAAGCTTTTTTCCACCTTCAAATTTTATGCACTTCAGATGAGAGTCAAAAATCGCAAAAATGCCGTCTGATAAGATCTGGAACCCTTGAATGATATGGCGGATCCAGGGTGTCTTTGAAAGTACCACGGGTGTACAGGAGGGACAGCCAGGTTCTACATCAGTGATGGCGACCTATGACCCGTAGGTCAGACACTGACCCACACAAGCTTCTGAACTGACCCATGGCCATGGATAGCCTAGTGGTTGGAGCATCGGACTCTAGAGCCGGGAGGCCTAGGTTCGATGCCCTGCCGCCAAATACCCTCCGAGTACATACGGAGTATGTGCTCGTTAAATCAGTGGGTCCGAAAGTCTTGTGGGTGGTCGCAGCTGAAGTCACTAGTGTAGGGGATAGAGAATAATTCCATCCCCTCCAGTTCCATGCCTAAATTGGGGAGGTGGAGATAGGTGGTATCGCCATCTATCGTAAAGAAGTCCAAGCTGCCTCACAGGCTCTGGCATCATTCATTCTTTCCCTTCGGGAAGGACACGACAACAACAACAACTGACCCATGATTGCTAGGCAATCACTTGTTTGTTTACGCAGGTTTATTTAGATTTCTAATTTGTGTGGATTATTTATATTCTATTTGAATTTTTTCAAGCACGTTGACACAAAAGCAATTTAAATGCTGTCTATAACCTTTCATTACAGTTCCAAAGTTACGCAAATGACAGCAAATGTATATGAAAGTATGTAGTATTTGAAATAAAGCAAAAGTGTCTACAAAAATATCATATAAATGTATAATTTTACTCACATTTTGTTTGTTGAAAACAAATCGAAAACCAAAGAAAACAATCGAAAAACCCTATTTAAAGCACTTTCTTCGGATAAATGCACTTTTTTGTAAGGTTATGTTCAGTTACTTTTGAAGAAAGAGACTTCCATAGGGCTCTTTTTTACCCGTCTAGCCAATTGAATTTTAAAAATGTGTGTAGTTTTAAAAAATACAACAAAAAAAATAATAATAATAAAATTAACTCTGGTGCAAATGGGCATTAGTGATCCACGCGCTAGTACTAAAGAAAATATGAGCGAAATATGACCCACGTTTTAAAAAGGTTCTCCATCCCTGTTCTACATATTAACTCTTTAGTCCTGGAGTAGATCTCGGTCGACGTAAGGACCATGTGGTCTTCCGGATCCAAAGGATGAACCTTAGAGAGAAAGTAAAATAGTAAATAGCAACATCAGAGAGAATTCAAATCAGTAGCGCACACAAGGGGGGATCCTAGGGGTCCGACCCCCCACCCCCAAAGTCCTTGATTTTTGTTCCGATTGGTTCATAATTCTAAGTACCCTAAAATCCGGCGTATAACGCGCACCTATACTTTCAAGCTTAATTTTTTAACTTTTAGGTATATTCGCCGTATAACGCGCACCCCGTAGTATACTGAAAAATTAGTATACATTGCTCTTATATTTTGAAGCCATTTATTCGAGGTACTATCCCAGAATTTTGACAAAATAGTTTTCTAGAACCAACTCTTTTTTAGTTCATTGGAAAGTGATTTTTGTAAAAACATTATTTATAAAGTAAAAATTTGTTTATGCTCATCTCTTGTTATATTTAAAGTTATCGTTTTTATACTCGGCGTATAACGCGCATCCTTAAGTTTCGATCTTATTTTCTGTGTTAAAAGTGCGCGTTATACGCCGGATTTTACGGTATATAGTATGTAAAATTTAATCAAATATTTGTTACTAATGATTAATTTTATTAATTAATACACATTATTTATTCAATAATTAGTTTTTTAGTGTTTTTTGTTCCCGAAAATCGACAAAATCAAAAAGAGAGTGATACAAGAATGGTGGACTTTGACCCTTCCCCCTTGAAAAATTCCTGTGTGCGCTACTGATTCAAATCAATACAATACTTGAAGGATATGTAATAGGTCAGAGGAAAAACGTTGCCACACTCACTGGTCTCAAAAAAATCTAAGAATTACTCTTTTTTCTTAATCAGAATACGTTTAAAATATATCACACATTTTCATAAGTGTGAAAAGTGCAATTTACCTTCAAAATCATTTTTCTTGTTATCATTCCTCTAATCTAAATTTTGAGAATTTGAAAAATTTCTATTATTTAAATCATTTTTTCCCTTTTCCTGAATTGCATGAATACAATTAGTTAATTCAGTAAAAATAAAAAGGATAATTCCACATCACGATTTTCGTTGCTCAGCGACAGTGAGAGGAATCACAGCAAACAATGTTCGAAGTCACGATCTGAATGGTTCACAAAATAGTTTCTTTAGTTGAAAATAACCTGCTTTGTTATGTCACTGAGGTTACGTGTTCGGAATACTAAAACATAAAACATGAAACAATGTACAATATTTCCTAGTTAACAATCACTCGCTTATTTAACGATCTTCTAAAATAAAGGAAATAAAAATACATAATGCCCAGAATGGAATTCTAGTTTCTAAAGCAGCTGTTATTTGAGATGTTCATCACTGTTTTTTATATGCATGACCTACCATCTGTTACGTTTTACAATAAGTTGCTTATGTAAATCCCACAAGATATGAAAACTGCTTTCGAATATTTTTTTAAATAAAAAGAGTACAGTAGTTTTCTATACATATATTCGCAATTCTTTTAATTCTAAATGAAATCTTTAACATGCTTTCAGAATTAATTCCAAACGATATAAAATGGCTTTTAAATAAGCAAGCCAAAACTTTCGTGAATTCTTTTTTAAAGAAAAAATTCCATACTTCAGTTTTAAATATTATAATAAATAAGCATTGGGGATTTTGTCAAGATCATTCTTATTTCAAGTAAAATTTTCGAAAAACAAATTCCATTGAAATGGAATTCTTTTCTTTTCAACGTGAATACTAACAACGGAACAAAGATGCATTGTGATATCGTATCAGAATGAAAAGAGCATTTTAAAAATTTTCTAAATAAACATTTCAACATATATTGGATTAAAAATATTAAAATACTAATATTGAATTAAAAATATAATTTTGGAGTATTTACACCAAAGAAGAGTAAAATGCTTCAAAGTACAGTTGATTTTCCTCATGAAGATTGTTACTGCAATAAAAATATACTTACAGAGGTATTTAGCACACAAAATTAAATGTTTCAAAGCGTAGACCTTTCAACATGAAAACTATTACTGAAATAAAATAAAGTAGGTAAAGGAATTTAAACTAAGTAAAATTCCTCAAAATACATTAACTTTTAACATGTATATACTGATACTGAAACAAAAACATATTTACTACGTAGGTTTTCTAAGAATATTTTAAACAGTGTTTTTTTTCCCCAACATAAAGAGTATAGACAAAACATACAAAAATATTTATATACATGTTTTAAATTATCAAAGAAAATATAATATTTCAGTATCATAACATTGAAGTAAAAAATATTTAAAGAATATATTTATTTATACGGATATATAAATTGTATTAAAAATAGAGCCTTTCTTTCAGTACGTAATACAAATACAAATGTAAAATCATATTTTCAGGATACTTATATTCTAGTCCCGACTGCATATGTATAGCGTTAAAATAAATTACAAGAAAAAACACTGACCTATAACTTTGTTATAGAGACTAATTCTATTTATACATAAATAAAGGGTTGCTTTTGGGTGCTTTTAAAAATTGTATTGATTTTTATGTCTTTGCATAATTTTTATTCTGTTTGTATAACATTCTCTTTAAAAATCTTCGTATTTTGAATATAATACAATTAAAGGACACAATAATCACAAAAATAAAAATTACACGATTCATCCAAAAATTATACAGATAGCAATTGCACTTGTACGAATCACATAAAAATATGTTTATTAAACCTTTGTTATCATTTTAATTCAATACTAGCATTTTACGATAGATTTAAAACAAATTAATTTTACAATATAAAGATAAATGCGTTACATTCCCTGTAGACGGAAAACTATGAAAATCGTTTTAAATAAAATGTACTTTATTCTAATACATATAATAAACCCAGTATCATTTATTATTCATTTTTGATTAAATTATACGATATATATATTTTGTAATTTTATCCTTGGGCTTATATTCATAAAAATTTAATAAAATTTTCAAAAATACCAAAACTTTTAAAAATTTTTAAATAAGATACAACACAGCGCTACATTTTCCTTTGATTCTACAAATCACACCGACGCCTACGGATATATTTTGAATTTCTGCTCACCGTAAAACGTATTTCGTTTTCCCTAAGGTAACGAAAATTCTCAGAAACAAAGGAGTTGTTTATATGTTGCGAATCTGTTTAAATATTTGCTACACTCAACAAGAAAATATGCTTTTGTCATCCGAATTAATAATTCATTGGTTTCTCTCTTTATTGCACGTGACTTATTTTTGATCTGAAAATATAATGGTGTCATTTTATACGGTAGTAAAAATATAACTTAACGATGTAAACTCCCAATAGTTTATTTATAGTATTTTGAAATTTTTGGGTTTGTTTTGTAAAAAGGGGTTTATTCAACGATCAGATTTATCGTTAGATTTAATTTCGATGCATTTCACAACGTTTCCCCCTTTTAAAAATGAATGAGGGGATGGAAAACCGCGAAAGATTTAATTTCTATCTATCGTAGTTAGAAAATACATAATGTTAGAACAGTGGCTTTACAGGGTCCCCCAAAAAAGAGATGGCCCAATAAATCTTTGCTTCAGAACCCGGCATTCACCTTCAAAGTAGCCTTCCCAGAACCACACATTTCCCACGGGCACCAGGGAACAGTTCTGGAACGAGATATTTGGAAGTCCCTTTAGGACAGAGAGAGGCGGACTTTTTAATAGTGCTGGCTACTTCAAATGTTTTTAAGGTGATGCTGTCCACCCAGTGGGTAAGTGTGGCCATTTGGATTAAAAATTTTTGTTTTTTTCGTAACCTTTTTTCGCATTGTATGAATCCGTCTTTAAAATATATCAGATTATTATATTTACTATAATACTATAAAAACACAAGTAACACAAAATTGTCAAGTTGCATGCTTGAACAACCTAGAGCTTCTGCTAAACCGTGGAGCTTGATGTATTCAATGCAGAAAACAGGGAGCATACATGAACCGATGGATCTGAAACCAGTCTATGCACTTAATATGTTCACTGCCTTGTCCCGCACCATCGCGGGTCATGACATCAACACAGGAACCCAATCCCGTGAAAGCGTGGGATATGGGATGATGTTTCAATGGCCAATCTCGTGCTATAGCAGGAAGAGATATCATCAGCGTTTATTTCCCCCTTTAGTCCCGGGGGGGAAGAATTCATTTTGGCGGGTGCGTAATTGCTTTTTTCCAACGGGGGAGGAACGCGTTAAGCGTCATTTCGCCCCAATGGGAAAGTGTCGCGCACATTTATAATCATTTGCTTAAGTACGTTAAATACAGTAGCTAAAAGTGAAAGCCGATTCTTCGCTTGCTGGCGTCGGTTAAATAAATATGCACTTTTTGTATGGGGTCTTAGGTCTTAGTAAAGGGGATCACCAAAAACTCGGAGTCCCCCAGCGACGCGATCAACTCAATGCCCCTCCCCCTTTAGGGGGATTTTTGTTTTTGCCTGAACCCTTCAAAAAGAAAATGGGCCCCCTCGGCAAGTTTAACGTAAAAATAAAAAAAATCCATAGGGCAAAAACATGAAAAAGGAGGGTGCCCCCCCCTTTGTATTGGTTTGGCTGGTCAGAAACTGCTTGACAAATAAGGCCGTGTGAGCGGATACATTCTCTTAAGCAACAGCTATCTATCGCTCCCCAATTCTGCCGTTTTTCCTAATTTTTTTACAATCATTTTAGTATTTCAATGTAGTAGTGTTGATTAATAGTCTGACCACTGATGTGAGGGGGAACACACTCATACCACGAATTTTGGCTATGTTTTGGTCAGTAATCGCTGACTTTGGGTGCCCAGCAGGTTCATCACTTTCCACACTGATCTTTTCCCCTGAAACCCTCTTACACCATTAAAACACATGTACACTAGACAAAAGTTTCATCTCCATAAGCCTCGTTTTATATTTGAAATGTTTTCGTGTCTGATTTCTTACGTTTCACAAGAAACTTCATGTGATTCGGCATTTCTCCGTCAGAATGCAGTTGAACGTGTATACTCAATGACGCAGTTCTTCCAACTGGAGTGATCGATTAAGGCGAAACTGACCACATGGATAGAGGAGGTGGGTGGGATGACGTCAGCAAAACAGTTGTTGCCAACTCCACTCTTTTTTCATGCTACACACTCAGTTTTTTGTGTGTGTGTCACACCTTGTACAGTACTTCTAGTGTATGTGCATCATTGTGCTTAGCAAAAACAACAACATTGGTTTGAAATTAACAACGCTGTAAAGGGCTATTAACGATGGGTCTCGTGGTTTGACGGTGAAATGACAAAGATGACTTTTGAGGTGATCTACTTCATTTTCCTGAAACTGTGCCACTTGAGAACTGTGAGATTCGTTTCTATCTCTGCAACAGTTCCCATTATTCCAGTTTTTGGTACTTCGAAGACTCTATTTTGATACTGGAATTGAACATAATCGTCTACAAAACTTGTGATCATTACCAATACACAACCACAGACTCAGATTTACTTGATATTCCATTTTCTGTAGTAAAAGATCAAAATTAAAATATATGTATACATAAATGTAATAAAAATTCTAGAAATAGAATAAATTACTCTTTTAAAAAGAGTAATGATGATGTATATTTTATTAAAACCAATCTAAGATACACGCTTAATAAAATTGAGAACTTTTAAACATACGTAATGAGACAATAAAAATACAACACCAAAAAGAAGTGGCCAGAAGGAGAAGAAACTCGAAAACACGGAAATATGACAAAGGATAATAAATGATGATTATTTTGAAATGTTTCTTGTAACAGAGAGAGAAAAGAACAACGTGTGTTGTGCGACTACCATGGACTAGTGCATCTTAGTGGTTTGTAGGACTTCCACGGACTGCGATACATGAAACAAAACGTCTAGGTACATAATCAATGAGAATAAGAGTGAAGTCATTCCTACCCTTCAATTCCTGTCAAACATTTTCCACATTTCGTCTTCTGAACACCACAATGGTAGGATATGCAAGTGATGTCTAGCCCCCCCCCTTCCCCATTAATACATGTTCAATTAGTAAGAGATCAGGAAAGATTGGTGGCTCGGAAAACATTAAATCATCTTGAAAAGCACGTTGATTGATGTTTGCTGTGCGAATTCGGTCATTATTTGCTGGCAAAGAGCTTTGATATCCCCTTCCTGAAGGAAGGAAGTGTTAACTGCCACAGTAAATCATGCATGTAACATAGGGCCGTCATAGTGCTCTGAATATGGACCAGAAATGACCTTTGGTGCGAGGAGTGGCGTTCCACAGATAAAGCTGGATTGGACCTGTCATCATGTCAGCGCCACATGCATACACATAGACCATCACTGGACAAACAGGAGCATAACTTCTTTGAGAACAAAACTCTGCGCAATTCCATCATCCACATCACTCGAGCACTGCACCATTGAAAATGGAATCGTCTGTGTTGTTGTGTGGGGGGTCAAAGGCAATCTTTTTCAACGGAAGCAATGAGTGAAGACCACTAGCAACCAATTGATGGGTAATAGTTCTTGTCTATATAGAGATATCAAGCGTGTCTTGCACATGCTGCAAAATGGTTTCAAAAGTAGCTGACCCCCAACATTTGTCACCCCTCGTACTGACGTATCACTGTTTGCACCGGTACTCATCAAACTTGCAACATTTTCTTGTTCCTACCAACTTTGCCACAACCGGACGCAATGGATATCAACCGAAATTTATCGAATTGACCAATCTCGACTTCTCAATCCAATCACTTGGTGAAATCACTCTTGGTGAAATCGTTAGTCTTCTGGAACTGCTTCCATTGAGGGTGGTCCAGCATTCTATCTGCTGTTACACATGTTCCCTGAGACACTGAAAATGTCCACAATGATTTCCCTGGCAAAAATAACGACACGAATATTGCCCATTCTGCAAGTTACTTTCCTTATATCCTAATCAACGTTTGCTAAGAGCTACACATTTCATATAATTTGCATTACTCCCTAAGGTACGCTTATTCTGAAATGTGCTTGATTTTCTCGTTATTCCTTCTCGGTGTTGCCTTTTCCCGTTATCATCGATTTATTTTTTTTATTGCATATATACAATGAATTAAGTTTGCAGAATAGATTTTTAAATAGAG
Organism: Trichonephila inaurata madagascariensis; assembly: GCA_019973955.1. Lineage (NCBI taxonomy): Eukaryota > Metazoa > Arthropoda > Arachnida > Araneae > Nephilidae > Trichonephila > Trichonephila inaurata. Next base: position 13,975 of record BMAV01016088.1, on the reverse strand, counting down.
AAATGTGAAATATTTAAAATGGTACTCATCAACTTTTTCTAAATCCATTTAGTTTTATATAAATGACATATTTTATTTTTTGTTACATTTTTACATATTGTTTTAGCTTTAAGTCAGATTTGTAGCAGTATAGTACATGATTAATGATTTTTGAATCTGTTATTGAGTTAAAAATCATGAGACTTTGACTCCATACTCCTTACTTACTTTATGAGCATACCCCATACTTTATGCTATATGAGGGCATAGAGCCTCAATCAGTGGCGTAACGTACATCTCCCGCAACCTCCGCATCGCAAGGGGGGGAGGCAAACTTGACTTTGAAAGGGGTTCCTAATATTCTCCATTGCGCTACTGGCCTCAATAACACTTGATGTACATTTCCTTTCAATGTACACTGCTTAAAAACAAAGTAAGAAAGATGTATTATAATACTCAGAGTTAAACTACCTTACTGATAAAGAAATCATTATCATTCAATATTATAGAAAATGTACTAACATTCAAAGTAAATTTACTAGTGATCTTTCATTAAAGACTATTTCTGAAAAGGGGAATGAGAATATAATACTATTAAATCAACTAACACATATCTTCTTGACACGACCTAATTACCCTTATCACGTCATGCTTCACTTAATTGACAGTTCATTAATTAGATTACTATCTCTGACGCAAGAGTTTTCGCCCTTTGTAGAATGAACTTCTTGGAAGAATAACTAGTGGTACATTATTTTTGATAAATAAGGATTTTTTTTTTCGGTGAAAGATAAAAATTTCATTTAATGACAAAAATATTGTTAAAATCTAGAAATAGATACATAAATACATGAAATATTATCTATACGATGAGATTGGATGTATAAAAGAGTTATAGTTAAAGATTGTTGAAATTAATATACACACATTTTTGTTCTTCTGTTAAGAAAAGACGATTTCTTAGGAAAATCCGACGCAATTAAATTTAATATTTAAATTTTATGAGCACTGAAATCTCTTTATTTTTATTAAATGCTTAATGCTCTATTAATGAGATCTTACATTTCTGTAAAAGGAAGAAGTATTCTTAAAATTCATCTTCAGATCAGTAGTTTCTAAAGTTGTGCAGTATAAAGTGCATTACCTAAAACAATAAATACATATTATCAACTGAATCAAGTAGGAGTATAAATTATAGTTATTCTTAATAATATAAATATATTGTTATTCTGTTACAAATTATTACATAACTAACACATGTTACGAATTTTATTACCCCCCAGGACTTAAAAATATTTCATTTAAGTAATTTTAATTTTAATTCAGTTGATTTGACAACAACCAACAGATTTAGAAATTAAAGAGAAAACTTTTTTTAATACTTATTTGATTGTGAAGAAAAATAAATGATAGTTAGACATAACGAAAGGAATTTCCTTTTTTGCAGAATTTTGACTATTTTGAATCATTTTAATTAAATTTTATGTTGTGATAAAATGCAGTACAAAGAAACCAGAAGTAAAACAATGCTCGCACAATTTGAAGGAAATTGAAATTCACTATCATGTGGACAGAGAAAGGTAAAAGTAAAAGAAAAAAAAATATTTGTTTCAATTGTATTTTAGTTTTGATTCCCCATCCTTTTTTTGTTGCAAAATGCGAACATGATGTTGTAAATAAGTAATGCGGTAGATTATACACTAAAAAATATTTTTGTGTTTGTATAATAGAAGTCATATAAACAGTAAAAATTTTTGAAAAAACATATTGAATTCAATATTTTTAAAAATATTAATTTTTTTTTAAGGTAGGAGATTTTTAAAAAAATATTTTTCCTCTGATGATTTACTTTTTATCAACGAACAATTTTTTTTGCAAGCAAATATGTATACTTCTATATGTATTCTTTAAGTAAATTGTTTAAAATTAAACCTGTTGAAAATTCATTCATATTTTCAATGTTCTTTAGTCTACATCAGGGTATCTTGCTACTATTAAATTAGTAACACATATTTTCTGTTATAATGTGTAACATATACTTAATAACTTAACCTAAGGAAAAAAATAACTTAATATTTTGTTCGTGTGAATATTTCATTGATAAATTATCATTGTACAAAATTAAACATACATCGAGTACATCAAAAATTAGTATATAAAATAATGATTTATAAAACGTTAATTCATTCATTAATGAAATACATTTTATTAATGAATGTCTAGATAAAATTGTTCACGGATAATCAGTTACATTTTTTATGACAAGAAAAAAACATTTTTTATGAATGTTGCAATATATGCCCATATTGCACAAGAATATTGGTGAACAACTTTTTTGGCTTGCGGATCATATTGTAAGAGCGAAGGACACTGGAAGACTGCACCTTTTAAAAAGGGCAACATTTATTATAAAAAAAACCCAAAATGCAAGTCAAATACACCCACCTTTTTTGCACAATCTTTTTTTACACGATTTTGAAATTACATGGTATGTACACGAATTTAACCATTTTGTTTTACTCAAAGTTTTTTCCAAATTTCCCAAAAAACAATTTGAGGATTCGTGCCCTTAGTATGAGGACGATTTGATCGAATTTATGACATTTTATGGTAAAAAAAAGTTGGTAGTGTCAAAAATCAAAAGGTGAAGTTCAGCTATTAACAACTGATTTAATTGCAAAGCTTTTAAATTTACCCGTAAAAAAACATTTTCTTACTCATGAACCTGATATAGAGAGTACATTAAAATTTATACGTAATCTTTCGTTTTATGTCGTAGAATATCAAGAATTCTGTAAGTAATTTGAGGAACTAAAAAAATAGCCGGTATTAACAGACTTCGTAAAAACAAAAACACCAACAGATGCCGTTAATAACGAACGAAATTCTTCATTTGAATCAAAACCGACAGTTTTGCTAAACCATGAACGTCTTAAAGCATGGGCCAACTGGGCCCAGGGCCTCGGCCACAATGGGAGCCTCTTTTCGTTCTCGACTCAGCCTTAACAAGATAATTATTTGAATAATTTCAACGGTCATAATGTTATTTCTGGTTGTATTCTCCGAAAAATTGGTCATTCCGGACGATGTGTCAACTGGCTATATGCGATGGTCCTCGTCCATATATAGGCCTAGGCCTATCACCAAACACCATCATTTCTCATTCACTCAAAAGGTGGCAGTCGGTCGAGACGGTTTGTGCGATTGTGTCATCCATATTTATTTGTTTCAGGTTATCGTTTATATGAGTATTTGACAACGTATGCTATATACCAGAGATACTCAACCTGCGGCCCGGTCATATGACCCATTGCTCTGAGAAATTTACTTATTTAAGAACATTGTATTAAAAATTTTGTGGGAAATTCTTTGTTAAGAAATCGAATATATATATTTTTCTTTTTGCTGTCGATGTCATACGGGTACGAATTGATATTCTTTTTCTATTTGGAACGGTTACGGTTAGTAATAACAGACAACAGTGGAGTAGCGATCATTTTATGGGTGGAACTAATTTTAACTATCTTTCATATCTTACAAGCGAAAAATATTCAAAGAAAATATATCGTTTCAAGACGATTGCGAGGTTGACTATTTTGTAGTGAAAAACAAACATGGATCAGTAATTGTTTGATTTGTCACGAAAGTGCTGTATTTAAAAAATACCAATAAACAGGAATCCATTCAATGATACTTTTCCTCGAAGATCTCTTTCAAGAAGTGATAAATAAGCTTTCTTGAATAGTCTTTGCAACAGCAACAAAATGTTTTGTCAGTGGTAATATCACAGGGAAAACAAAGACATCCTATGAAGTTTGTTATATTATTGGTAATCATATGAAACTGTTTACTGAGGCAGATATTGTGAAGGAGTGTTTCTTAAACGTTTCTAATATAGTGTTAGTGACATAAATAAAAAAAATATAAAAAAATAATAATTAAAAAAAGCAAAACAGAGAAGTTATAATATTTTGATCAATTTTCCACATTTTAAACTACCAATGTTATCTTGGTTGAAAAGCATTTATTCTCCCTCCATTTACCCTCATGTTCCGGCCCGCGTGAAATAGCTGACATATGTATGCGGCCCAGCAGAAAAAATGGTTGAGTACCCCTGCTATATACTGTTTGCTTTTAAGGGTCATAGGCGGGATCTACATTTATGTAGGGGCCCTGGCAGTGGCACACAGGATTTTTTTAAGGGGGGGAGAAGAAGGGTTGAGGGTCGAAAATCCACCATTCTAGTATCATGCTCCAATATGTCGTCCAACATATTCTTTTGATTTTGTCGATTTTCGGAAATGAAAAACAGTAAAAAATTAATTATTGAATAAATAATTAACATCGATTAATAAAATTAATTATTAAAAACAAATAAATTCATCAAATTTTTTTATTCTATATAAAAGGATTATAGTCAATCGGGAAAAGAATCAAGGGCTTGGAGCCGGACCCGGGGGTTCCCCTTGTGTGCGCCACTGGACCTAGGGCCTCAATAAGTCTTAAGACTTTCCTGTGCTAAACATATCTGACATATCTACTGATGATAGTTTTTTTTATCCAGTTCTTAATAAAAGTGCGTGCTTGTTATCAAGTAGCGATGAATAGTTGTTAGAAGTAGTTTCATTCCTAATATGTAGTTTCAGTTTTAAATTTAATATAGTGTATGTACTTATTGACTAAATTTTCTTCTACAAAAAAATTAAATTTTTTTTGTAAAAAATGAATTGTTATTGTCTTATAAATATTTTAACATGGATTTTATTATTACTTTTTGCATTTTTTTTATTTTTTTGGAAAAATATTTAGAGATTTTTCAACATACACTATTTGTTTAAAATTGTGGAGCATAATCCCCAAATTAAATATGTCGCATGTATTTTTTTACGCGTTTTTTTTTCTGCATGATTTTCTAAGGAACCCATCTATTGTGTAAAATAAAGAGTTGGTTGTACAATAGTATCAATAATATTCAATTTATTTACTAATTTCAATTTATTTCATTGTACTAATTTCTCTTATCATCTATACCTGCAAACACATTTAATTTCAGAATCAGTTTAATGAGACAAATACACCGTATCACTTTTTTCTATAGTCATTTTGAAGTCAAGAATGAGATGGCTTATTGAAATTCTCATCACATCCGCTAACTTGCATTGATGTTTACTTTTGTAGATCTTCATACAAGAAAAACTTTGCTCACAAATATATGTCTACTTTATTATAAAGAACATTGCCCCGCAAATTTCTTCCTTCATGGAAATGTTTCAGCTGAAAAAGATTTATAAAAGTCAATGTCATAGCATTAAACATTTTCTTCACACTTTGATCTGATTTCGAGTCAATACGTTCAAGCTACAGCTCCTCAGATGCAGTTTTAATATCAGCAGTATTGGGATAAAAGAGCAAATCGAATTTAGGCTCAGTTTTCTTAAATTCCTGAAATCTTCTGGTGACCACGTCCTCCAAACTCTGCAGATGATCTCTTAGGAGAAAGACTTTCAGGTGCTTTGCTTTCCTTACTGTGAAAAATAAAAGACGAACCTTAGATAGAGCACAGGTAATAAAAGAAATTTCTGTTCAAAGCGGATTTTTCGACTGTCTTGGAGGGTCGCATAAAAACTCTTTGAGGACCGTTAGATGCTCACCCCTGCACTTGAACAAACAGTGAAAATCGCTTAACACGAAACCGAAAAGACTGAAATATTTTTTCGTGTTAAAGGATGTTGCCAAAAAAAAACCATATATCAATAAAATTTTGTTAAAGTTTATTTTATTTACATAGATATGTATGCATATTATATATTTTACAAAAATAAATGAAACAAAAACATCCACAAGAATTTTAAAGAAATTTAACACTTTAGCTACCGTTTCTGATTTACTCTGCTGTTTTTTCATGAAATATTTTTTTGAATCACTACATTGAAAATTTAAAGGGGATATACATAAACAAAATACTCAACTTTGGGAAATGTAACCTTAGGTAAAAAAAGATATTCAACAGTAAAATTAATTACATACCCCGTTCACAAAAAATAAATAATCAAATCTTTTTCAAAGGTCTGCATTAACATCAAAAATATATATATATAAAGACACTTACCTTTTTACAAACCAGAGCCACCAGGAATTTTTCAAGGGGGTGGGGGCTAAAGTTCAATTCTTGATAGGCTCCTTTTTATTTTGTCGATTTTCGGGGAAAAAAAACAATAAAAAATAATTTTGAAAGATATACATTAATTAAAAAAATTAACAAATAACAAATATTTAATTAAATTTTTCGTTCATATACCTTTGAATTATAGCAACAAAAATCAAAGGGGTTGGGGGGGGGTCCGACCCCCGGACCCTCCCCCCCCGTGTTGCGCCACCCATTAACACTTTTCGAATAAAATGACAATTTTGAACCCCGAAAATGCTCATCATAGAACACGTGTTCCCTACATCTTGGAAAAGGGATTTAAAAAAACATTCCTGTTGGACCCCAGAGTATCAAAAGGTTTTTGTATGTAATTTTAAAGGAGGATTTTAAAGTACCGTCGGTAAAAAGGTTAATAAAAAATTTTAAAATTTTTTTAAACCGAGGCATTTTCGAGTGTTTTTAATATCTCGAGTGTAATTTATATTTTTCTTAGCATTGTTCCTTTTTGAAAGTTGTCTAAAATTGTTTGATGTCGTCCATTTTTTTTTATTCATTTCCCATTAAGGGGTCAAAAATGCGCATACTTTTCTGACGTTCTTCATTCGGAGATGTGGGAACAGAGTATTTTCCACTTCACTTTCGCGTCGGAATCTCATCAAATATCTTTTGAGCTTTGAACTAAATCCGAAATTTCTTTGTTCCATAATGGAGGTTGTACACATATTATCATTGTTTATTAAAAGGAAGCCCAACGGCTGGTGTTTTACGTATTTTGTTCATTCCCAGAAAGGAAATCTTTTCGTGTTAAGCGATTTTTGTTTAGTCTTAAGAGAAAAATACCCACAAATACATAGCAGTTTGTCGGCACTGTTGTAATATTTCGTGGAAAACCGATATTTCGTATCCGACTACTCCTAGTAAAATCATGATTTTTCTTCAAAATTGACAAATTTGTTTTATGATTTTATTCTTATAGACCATCTTATTACGAAGTATTACCAAAACAGCTCAAGCTTTTGTTTTCCATTCACCAGAACAAAAACTACAAGTGTTTTAACTAAAGAAGATGCTAAAACTTTACACAAGATGTCAAACTTTAAAATGCGTTTTACCGAAATGTGTTTTTTCAAGGAAAAAAACTCAAACGCGGACAGCGATTGCTCAAAAAATTTTGAAAATAATTTAATGAAACTTTTGTGGGGAATGTTTTGTATAACAGCAGAAGTGCTTCAGATTTATCAATCACCGTAGTATTTCAAAAATTCTTACAGTTCTTATGTGAATATAACTCCCTGTTTTTAAGCAATTTCATATAGTCACTAAGATAGAGAGCTCTAGTTTTTGTAAAAATTAAAATATCTATTACCTTGAAGGTCATTTCAAACATGAATAACAAAGAAACACATTAAAATTGAAAAATTGAGAATTTGTTCGAAAATTTTTTGTACAGAGAGGGCCCCGTTGATGTAATTTTTTGTCCATTTTTACCTGTTTTTTCCCATTTTAATAATAATAAATTTTTTCTGTTTTCAATTTTACGATTTTTTTGCTTAAATATACCAAATAAACCTAAAATCACAAAAAATCCCTTATACCTTCATTTTTTCAAAAAAAGTTGTCGCAAGTAGTCGGATACCTTAAGCGTTTCTTTACAAGTTTGTTAACCGATATTTCTGTCTAAGCGTTTTCATGTTAACCGATATTTCATCTTTATGCTTTCATGATAACCGATATTTCGTTTTAAGTCTTTACGCGTGTGTATGTGTGTTAAACGTGTTTCACTGTATATCTACATTGTACATGGAGGAAAATGACACCAGCAGCGTTTGCTATGTTCCTTATTGGAAAACGAATCAAAGCAGAGATAACAACACGGTAAATAAATAAAGATTAAAAGATTGAAATAATACCATTTAAAGTACAGCTGCCTCGTTTAAAGTAAATAATATAAAATGCATGTTTTGTTTTTTTTACTTTATCAGAATCAATAATCAACAATCAAGTTCAGAAGTATATCTAGTGACGAAGTAATAATAATGACTTAATGGATGGTTTGGCTTACGTAAATTATAAAGTGCGTGGATTTATTACTATAAAAATACGGTGATTTCTTTTATCAATCGCCACCTTCCCTACGGTTACACACACAAACATTATAATATCGAATTTAATATGACAGTAGATAATCATTAATCATTGTACATATATTTTAAATCGAATTAGAGTCAATGATTTTTTCTCCCAGGGCGAGAAAAAAATAAGACCAAATAAATACGTTGTCAAAGGAAAAAGAATAATAACAGGTCGTGACGATTCAGCGTTGCTAATATTTTATGATGGTTCAAATAACATTGATGTATATTTTGATTACTGCTGTCTCAATTTTTGACAGATATGTTGTTGTTTTTATACAAATATGTTATGAGAAGGAGAAATATATAATTTTAATCAGGTAATATTTACAAAAAAATTGCAATGTACACTATCGAGATTGTTCACTTAAAATTTACAATATGAGCAAAAAGTTTTAAGGGGGTCACTTCACGCAGCATTTTCCCTATCTCCGTAATGTTAAAAATGACCAATTTTAAGGAAATTATTTTAAAAAATTGGCTGGTTACAGTCATGAATTTTGTGCATTCATTGTATTGTTTTATTAATTTAATGAGAGCATTTTTCAAAATTTTGATATTTTTAAAAAAATTTATACGTGGAGTAACACGTCAAATTTTAAAACGGTGAAAATTTTGTACATTTTAATCCATAAATACTTTTTGAATAAAATTTTTGACAAAAATCTCCTCATTAAAATATTTATTTGTATAAAGTGTTAATAAGCATGTGCAAAGTTTCAAGGCTATAAAATAAGTAGTTTTTCAAAAATGTTCTTTGTGTTGAAATTTACAGTTTTGAGAAATAGAGATTTAAAGTAAAAACTATTATTAATCCAATGCATACCAGAACTATAACTTGAATTAAGCTGGTATCATCTGCAAGATTATCTTCTGTCTACATTTAATTGTTTGTTTTAATTCTAGCTTCTTGGTTCATTGTAAACTGGTTATTTTGTTTTCTAATGCACGCATGATCTACATCTGCAACTCGACATTTGTAAAATCCAGGAGCTAAATGTGCTTAATACATCTAAAACTTTTAATTTAGTAATAACACTTTGATTCTATAAAGACATTGCCTCATGTACCCAGTGCTTTTAAAGTTCACATTAAGCACAGTTTTTGGAATTATAGACCAAATACTATTTACGCTTTCACTAAAATTTTTGAGTTTTACTCCAAACAAGCATCTATGTATGCTTTTCAAAGACTAGAGACCCTAAATATATAAATTCCCAACTGGCCAGGTAAGTTGTGTTTATGCTATAATCATTATTACAAGCATAAACACATGGTGCTTTATATGTGTGCTTTACGCTATAAAGTTATATTCACAATTGGCCAAAGTCACCTCCCCATGGGGAAAAAAAAAACCGTGTCGTAGATCCAAATCTGGGAGATTTTATCAAAAATATAGCCTTAATAGCTTGCCTTTATGGCTGTTGACAAGTTAACTGAGTTGGATTTGAATAGCCAAAATGCAGTATTATAATTTATCTATTTCTGCATCTGTCAATATATTACGCCATCCTAGAGATTTTTGTCCGGAGCTCTTTTGCCTTTTTAATTTTGACACCCTGAGTTGTGTCCCCAGCCTTTTCTCACACACAACATGACCAACACATTCTAATTTTAATGTTAACATCTAAAGTTTAGATTCTAAAACGCTTTGCATTTTATAGTTCCCCATATATAGTTCAAGTATTGTGTATATCGTAAATTGTGTAATGTGCCATTGAGCGATGGAAGATACAAAGTGCAACTTCAACTTCCATTCCCCGTATTATTACCTAAACGTCATTTTCAACACCCATTGCAATGTACTGTCAAAATATTACATGAGCATTTCCTCGATAATATGAAGCATCAACAATTTTCACAGTGTCCTCACTTTAAATCGCCGTAACAATACCATTTACAGAAGTATGGCCCCCTTGCCAGGTACCACGACAGCCACCGGTGCATTTGGACCTCCATTATTATTATTACTGCATTATTGTGCTCGGCAGCAGCTAACGCTATAGACGCTTTGGCTACTTTCAGTTGCGTTATTTAATTTATGCATGGACTCGCAAAACCACTTTGGTGGAGGTGACAAATTCATAACTCCGCAAAAATATTTTCGCAACTGCTTTTTAATATACCCTCATAAAAATATAAAAGCCTAGTGTTCACTTCATGTAATTGTGTATCTTTTTGATTAACTACTACTTTAGTAAACTTAGTATTAGGAAATGTTTTAATAACACCACAAAAATCACAATATATTAACAATTTTGTAGCCAAATCCTGGATTTGGCAACCAAAATTATGTGAATACTTGTTTTTACATTTTATTTATGTAATTAATGTTGTTTGAAAGCACAAGAAAAAATATAATGTCAGTCATTTCACAAAAAACATTCAAATGAATTTAAAAAAGAAACATACTCTTTATTAAACTTACCTAACTTTACTTTCAAAATTGAATTATTTATGTTGGAATTGTCTGACTGTTATCCATTTAATTCCTCGAAAGTTTCGGTTTTCGTACCTACTTTTCCAAACTTTCGTTTTTTAAGTGTTTTATTATTAAACTGAGGCATATTTATAAAATCATTTTGATAAAAAAACCGATTCTGCACAATAGCAAAAATTCGTTATATTTAACCGCGTAAAAAACAGCATGAAAACAGAAGCTACCACAAAATAAACAGCTACAACTATTCACTTCACTTCTTTCCTGAATAAGTGCTGATCAAAAATAATTCTTTTGATCAATTTAAACTATTTAATAAGGCTGAAAGTAGCATGTGTCTTTTGTTTTGATTTGAAAGGGCGTGGCAGCCAGCTGTTTGAGGGGTTTTACAAATGTAAACAACTTTTTAAAAAATATTAAAAATACTTCTAATTCAGCTAGAGCAAAAATTTAAATTGCATTAGGAAGAAAAGAGTGGTATTTTTTTTTTTCAATCAAAAATTGAAAAAACGATTTTTAATTCGATTTTCGTGAAGTGACCTTAATGCATTTAGAATGAAATAATGACAGTCCGACTGATGGGATTGGAAATAAAATATTACCGAATAAAGAATTTTTTTTTAGTGAATTTTTATGATGCATAAAAAAAAATCGATTTGCTTCGAGAAAAATTTTTTGGGGGTTTATAATAAATCGTGTTTTTTTTAATGGTTTAGTTAATTTTTAATGTCTGTTTTTTTTTGGATAATTTTTTTTCTGTTTTTTAAAGGGGAAAAAAATTTAATTTTTTTTTTACTTCGTTAAAAAAATTTTCCCAAAATTTTCTTTCTTTGTATAAATTTAAAAATAAAAATTTCGAATTTTCCACAAAAATTTTTTTTTTTCAATTTTGTGTTTTGTGTAACAACTGTTGAGAGATTTTCGAATTTTATTTTTTAAAAAAATGATAAAAACACCATTTCCACTTTACTGCAGAATAGAAATATATGTGGTGTATGTTTTTTCATAAAACCCATGAAGGGGTAATTGAAAAAGTTCTTCATATTTATGTCCTAATTTGTAATCACATATACGGGGGTGCCCCGAAACTTAACGATAATCAGACACAATTTGAAAGGGGGGATCCATCTGTTCGGGGAAAAAATATTAAAAAAAATTCCCTTGCTTTTGGGTTAGGAGGACGAGCAAAAAGTTTCAAAAAAAAGGGGAAAATTGACCCCCTCCATCCCATTTTACTGCAACTTTTCAAAATTTTTTGATGATTTTTCTCTAACATTCCCTTTATATGGTAGCTGTCGCTGGATATCTCTGGGCATATGGCTCACAAAGAGAGCTCCGTCCCATATCATGGGGATTTAAATGTTTCCTGTGGGGTAGCAGCCCTTTGGTGGATAGCAAGTAACCGATTGGCTGTTGGTACGGGGAAAAAGGCGGGCTGACTGGTGCCGGGGTTTGGGAAGCAGAATGGAGGTGAGAAGTTGAAAAGTTCATCATTGAGTGGCTAAAAAGCCTGGTTTTGTGATTCGTAAAGGGGGGAGTGAATTGGCATTGATCTTACATAGCCATGCTTTTAAATTGAAGCCCAAAGTCGAAAAATTTTTGCTGCTTTAGTTAAAGCTAAAGTAATTCGTGTAAATCGAGGTTTGAGAAAAAGATGTCGCCTAACTTTGACTCTCCATAAACAGGAAACTATTATACACAACCCCACACACATTCTTCAAAAGTTGGCCAATTTAGTTAAGGTTGTGAATCCCCCTTTGGGGATACCTACGTCTGAGAGAATGAAGGATGAACCACTAAACTTTGCCTTGATCTTAATTTATTTTTAATACAACAACAATACTAGTCTAAGAGGATAATGATCAAGAGTGATAGACGCAAAACGTATTACTGATAAATAGGGAATAACCATTGAAACTATTTCAAAATTAACCCAACAATAATATCCACTTATCCTTAAAAATTTAAATGAACGTTACCGCTATTTCCCCAAAAAAAAATACGGTCCGTAAACCATCAATTTATCCTTTTTAATCTGACTTGCTCTGGCTAAGACAATACTCCTCTGGTCTCGGGCCCACTTATAATTCACTGGGCTGGCACTACTAGATCGGCCCCGCAGTTAAGACCTTTCTCCCCGAACTTTATCTCATTCACTTAACTTGCGCTCAGAGCTTCATTGGCGATCTTTGCGAATCTAAATTCCAATATATATGATTCCTAATCTGCATAAACACGCCCTTTTTGGGTTGGTCGGAAAGAATTGCCATTCTGGCCCCAAAGAAATTCCCCAAAAATATATAGAAGTACTGATAAAATCCCCCCGCAAGGTTCAAAATGTACAACACTTTTTTTTTTGATAACCAGTGGCGAAAAGTAACCTGCACAACCCCGTATCGTGGGGGGGAATTTCCCCAAACCTGACTGCACCAATACATATGGTTTTGCAATCCTTTGTAAGATCCGGCTTGAGGCTCAAAATCTAACTTTGCAGGTGGCGCTAATGTTCTCCGTTACGCCACTGTGCCTAATAATCCTAGAGAATTGTGAAATTTGTGGTTACCAGTGGGACACAAGGGGAGATCCCGGGTTCGACCCCCCAAAAGACCTTGATTTTATTGTATTGATTATAATTCTATGTATATAGTAAGTAAAATTTAATAAAGTATTTGTTATTAATAATTAGTTTTATTAATTAATGCTACTTATTTATTCAAAAATTAATTGTGTATTGCTTTTTGTTCGCGAAAATCGACAAAATCAAAAGAATATGTTGGGCGGCGTATTGGAGCATGGTAAAGGGAAAAGGGGGACTTAACCCAGAACCCCCCCTTGAGAAATTCCTGTGTATGCCACTGGTGGTTACTTTAAATAATGATGTGATAAAGATGTCAATTTTACACATATTGGAAAATAAATTTTTCCCCATTTTTAACCCAAAAGCAGGAAAATTTTTTTAAAAATTTTTCCCGAACAAATTAATCCCACCTTTCACCTCGTGCCCGAATATCATTCAGTTTTTCGGGAAAATTTTTTTTGAATTTAGTTTCTCCTCAGCAAATTTTAAAACTGTATAAAATTTTTTAATTTGAAAACAAAGGTTTTTATCTATTAGACAAAAAAAAAAAAATTTATTTTCCAAAAAAATTTCGAATGTTAATAGACATGTAATGTGACTTTTAGCCCGGGAAAAAAAAAATTTAAGGAAAAATGATTGTAAACCTTTTTTTTTATTTATTTTATCATTTTCAAACAATCATTTCCTGGGAATTTTTT